>WUAP02142279.1:0-12030 GCA_015163945.2 Stichodactyla helianthus | reverse complement strand
ATTATCAGTTTTTAAACTGTACATACAAACTTTAAGCCAGAAATGATATACTAAGATTATTTGACATCCATTAAAAACCCCCTAAAAAAAAATCCTGGAGGTAAAGAAATCCTGGAGATCCGCCCCTGCTTTTAATGACAGAACACTCCCCCTCCCCTCCCCCGGCAGCGGCGACAATAGACTGGAACTGGTGACCAACGTCACTACACACAGACAGACGCCCTCATCTTAATCTGTCAAAACTCCATTTTAGTTTCACTAGCTCCGATCTTTTCTTCCCATTTCAAAATGTCTGAGGTAGGTTTAACTTGAGATTGAGGTATGTGATTACTTCTTCATCAAAAGTTAATACAAAGCTTGCATGGTTTGGATGTTAGGCATTCGAGAAAGCTGCTGCCGAAGTGAAAAACCTTGCCGCTAAACCAAGTGATGCTGATATGTTGGAGGTATATTCTCTTTACAAGCAAGCGACTGTAGGGGATTGTAATACAGGTATGCCATGAAGTAAATCAATCGTAAATTAAAAATATCTCAAGAACAAGAAACAAGGCGAATTACGTTAATTCAAGCTTACATGATATGTATAGTCGATGCAACTTGTACTTTGTCCTTGCATGGTAAAGCATAGCTAAGCACATGATGAAGTTGAAATAAGAAACTTTTATTTCAAAGAATTCTAGGGTTACATGAATCATAAAGCATTCTAAATTGTATGGAATTTGAATCAATGTAGAGATGGATTTTTTCCATAAATTACATGACATTTATTCCCCTGCATTGAGAATTTTTTCATTTTGGAGTATGTTATAGATTGTCACAGTATTTGTTTCCAAGATATTGAGCTGCAAACTTTCAAAATTTGGTCACCATTTTGAATTTGATTGCATTCCGTTTATTATATGAAGAAAATAGAAAATCATCTAGTCATTCCTTGTGCATTATAAAGAGCTCAAGCACGTGCACAGAAACTGATGCGCAGAAACTATGCTTGCGAACCTCCTTAAACCTGCTTAAAGTTCCTGGTTAAATGACAAAAGAATGGGTACAGATTCCCCCCCCCCCTTGAAAAAATCTGTGAACCCTGTTAATATGGACACCAATGGGATGGGGAAAGCATATACACTTATTGGATTCATCTGAGCCCATTATGGCAGGATATTGAAGTTGAGACTTAAATATCTGCCATAATGGCCAAGGATAAATCCTATAAGTGTTTTATTACATCGAACAAATAATCTTTTCAATAAAAAGGCCACCATGGTGCCATAAGGTTGCAGTCCAATAGGTTGCTGCCCAATATCGCAAAATAATGGATCGCCATGTGACTAAAATATGAAGATGTGATTGGAGGATTATTGAGGTATAATAATACAAATTATTAGGCACATAAGGCAAGTTATTTTACTGAGTAAATGCTTTCTGGCAATATCAAACAGTCTGTCTGCAATAAGGAGGTATCAGGGGCAGATCCAGGATTTTTCTAAGGGGGGGTGACTAACTAACAATCCAAGGTAGAAGGGATGTAAAAATCAAATGTCAAGACTAAATGATAAATAACATATTTTATGGGGTTTTCCTAAAAAAAGAGGGGTTGACTAGTCACCACCCTCACCACCCCTGGATCTGCACCAGAGGTATCCATATTAAAGTATTTGTAGAGTAGGTTTCCTCTGTACTTAAGATCTAAATCATCCCCATTCTGCTCTTAAAACTGTTTTTTTACTCATGATATCTTCAGTACGTGAATTACCCTTCTAGCAAAGGCTTTTTTTGCTCTCCAAGTTTTCTATGGAGGGGAATAGCCCCTTTTCGTGTTTGCCAAATACTGCTGTATTTCTTGATTACAGATTACATTTGCTCAGGGTTAGCCTCAATTCAGTGTCGAAATATTAAAAAATAGCAATGGTAAAGTAAAGACTGCACAACTTCAACAATACAAACACTTTGAAATTCCACGGACCTTCACTGAGGCATGTGAATATTCTACACAAAAACGAGGCTAACCCTGAGCAACAGAGAACTCGAAACTGGAGTATTAAACCATCTCTACTTCCAGAGTATGAATGAGTTTTCTTGGAATTCATTTTTGTCATAGAACGTCCAGGAATGCTAGATTTTACTGGAAAAGCAAAATGGGATGCTTGGAATGCAAAGAAAGGTTAGTATTTATCAGATGAAATCATAAATGTCTCCTTTCACCAACTCCTTTCTTTCACTTGTAGTATATTATCAAACAGGATAGTGCTAGAATGATTCTTGCATGCTTTTAGGCAGCTAATAATTATTCTTATGATTTTAGGAATGTCCAAGGAAGAGGCTGAGCAAAAATACATCAAAAAGGTTGAGGAATTAAAAAGAGAACATGGAATGAAATAAGAACTGAAACATTATCATGTTTGTGTAATTTTTAAAATAATTTCAATAAACCTTTTTTTCAGTTTTCCCTTGTAGGATTTTTTTAATATTAAAACTATTAGCTTAGATATAAATGTTGACATATTTTCCCTTGAGAATTGAAAACTTCTCTTCTTCATTTGTTTCGATTTCCAGTTAGAATTCAGGGATTTAGTGGCATCACACACAAGTGGTCTATTTGATTTGTATAAACAAACTAGTGGACTGTCACAAATCCTGCATTCTGATTGGTCTATTAGTGATAGTCCACTAGTAATGAAAAGCACATCAAAACAATGGTGTTTGCTTAGGTTGTGCTTTGTTGAGGCTTTCATAAAATTTCAAGTTAGAGGCTTGATTTATTTTCTATCACTGCCTGACTAGTTTGTTCATGCAAAAACAATTAGACCTATTACCCCTCATGGACTAGCCCATTCAGCTGCACCTCATGAGCTACAGTATCAACTTGTAGCACATGAGGGCTCCAGAAAGCATAATTTCCATCTCTGATGTGTTTGGGCAGGTTTCCTTGACTGCTTTTTTTAAATTAAAGTGTGACTGCATGAGAAGATCGACAGTTAATAGTTTCATCCAGACCAAATACTTGTACTGGATTCTGGATTCCATGTGTTAGATTCCGGATTCCAAGTTTTGGATCCAGATTACAAAAGCAAAAGTTCTTTGGATTTCGGATTCCTAGTACTGGATGCCAGATTCCAAATACTGAATTCCAGATTCCATGTGCTAGATTCCGGATTCCGGATTCCGGGTCTTGGATTCCGAATTTCAAAAGCCCAATTTCCGTGAATTCGTCCGGATTCCGGAGTCCCTTACATGGGGCAATCGACATGACTACTATACTTGACATACTCAACCTAAATCTCCAAGTGGTTTTCTTTACCGCCTATACATCATCGACAGTTGTTGCACCACCTTTTGAACTCGATCTTGAATTCCATAAATATTACCAGCTTAGCATGGTAAAAATAGGCTGGGTGCAGACGTTGGCCTCGGCCCCTCCCCCTCCTGCCCTGCGGGAAAAAATGGGGAAATTAGGGGATATACATGGACTCAGTATGAAGGAACGGTTGGAAAGAAGCCGTGAGACAGCTGTAATGTGGGAAAAATAATCCGGGGAATTAGCTGGGTAAAATATTAACCTGCTACACGGTTAAAAATCTTTGTGTCATAAAGATAAGTTTTCGAGGAGTCTATCACGTGTGTTGACGATTGTTGAGCAGTACATTCTAACAACAACTACCTAGTTCTTCTTTCTTACTAGTACATGTTATTTTCAAAAATGTTTATGTGGGCACACAATTTAAAGATTACTTATACCATTTTGAAATCACTACTAAATCCTGCGATCTGATTGGCTCTCAGCAGTTGGATTTAATCACGAATCGCACCACTGTTGAGTTTTACATCAACAGCACTTTTTTGAAGAGCCAATGAAATTGCAGAAAAAAATGGCATTTGATGAATCAGATCAGAAAGAAGAAGCCAAATTTATATTAGCATGAGAAAAATTTCGAGGGGATTTTCTGGGTGAAGGACAGGTTTTTTGACTAAATTTTACTAAAAATGGATGAAATCGAGAATTTACAGTTTTTTGTTGATGATGCATGAAATTCTCAAAGATGCAGAAACAATGAGAACGACTGTCCATTGTAGTGATTTCAAAATGGATATGATTAAGTAGTAATTGAACTTCGTGTCGTGCAATTTTGGTCTGAAATCAAAACTTTGTGATTAACAAATTCCACTCCCGCTATGCGGTCGTGCAATTTTGTAATCACTCGCTTCAGACCAAATTGCACTCCACTCAGTTCAGTTACCATTATTAATCCAAGAACGAGAAGAAATTTTGTTGACATGTTCTTGTCTTTTGATATAATTTCGACCGCTCTCCGCCAGCGATCATCATCAGTAGTCAAACTGAATTTACATGTTATTTTGCTTGTCAAAATTTCAATTGCACCCTTGCATTTTCATTACCTTTATACTTCCACTCCATGAAAAGGAATGTGTGTATTGATGGAATTGTCTATCTGTATCATTCTCCATCAATTAATTCCTTCCTTCCCACTTTCTTTCAGCTCCTCTTTTTCAATCAATTGCTCAATCTTTTTCCTTTCGTCCATCTTTCCCTTGCTTTGTTTTCTTTCTTTCTCTCATTTATTCAGTCAAGTATCGTCTTGCTCTCTGTATTAGATGTCAAAATAAAGTTTTATGTAATGCGAATCAACTAGTGCTTGCTCCTTTTGCCAGTATACACATGATTGCATGGTTCAAAAGTGCGCGGAGCACGCACCCAAGAATCATCGCGCCCTCAATTTGATATCAACTAAGACAAGTTGACATTCAATTGCACGAACATCTTTTACTATTGTTCACTATAAGTTACAGTTAAAAATTAATCTGAAGGGATTTTCCTTTTATTCAAAGACAATGAATATAACTGGTACCAGTTGATCATGAAACAAAACGATGAACTGCCAAATAAACCATTAATGATGATTCAATTATTCGAGGTCAGTTGATCACGGAGAAAAATGGCGTAGTGAAATCAAAAAGTAGGAAATTAAACGAAAGGGAAATTGATGATTGGATAAGCTAATGTTGATTTCTTACATTATTAGTGCTGTTATGATTGTCACTAAATGTCGAAGAATCGGATCAATAAGACAGGAATTAGATGAGAAAAATGAAAAGAAAAATGAAGATGCTGTCATCATCGAAAGTAAAATTAATACCATCGATGATTTGCCAAGTGAAGTGGTTTTCATGACAATCGAAATTCTTAACTAAGTAGCTCGTACCCCTGGAGACAAAAGCCTCGCTGAAAATAAATTATTGACAGTCTTCTTTTTAACTTCCCTCGCCAATCTCTCTTGTTTTTCTTTTGTGAGTTCTCTGGGTATAAAAGGTTATAGCCGCGGGTCTCAAACTTAATTATAATCCATGACTTCTAGAATATATCGTAAATTACATTGTATGATTATGATCACTCACATATGCAAATAAACGTCTACATATGGCTCAAGGCTCATCAAAGAATTACAGTCTAAACAAGCTGCCGTCCGCAAAATTCCGTTTTTATCTGAACAAAAGATATTTTTGTTATCGCTACAATCCATGCAGTTCTTTAAGCGTGAATTCGCATTCAATATTGATTTATCAAGTGGCAGGCTCAAGTTTTGGCACCATATATGCATGGTCAAGAATAAAATGAGCACCCTATAAATTTATTCCAGCTCGGAGGATAGCATCTGATGTAAGCTGGCCGAGGAAAACTGGATTCAGTTTTAAGCCGGCCCATGGTTTACATTATGCATCTCTTTAGTCATGATCAGTTGGTTAATCAATATTTTTCCACAATATGCATGAGTAGAAACATCCAAAGATCTCTATATATAGATTCACGCTAGAACAAGTCCCAGAAAAGAAAGCCTCTCACATAAATCATGGGCGATCAGAACGATATAGATGTCCAAAAATGGTTCACTTGTATCGAATCTTTACTTGTTGATATTTATTTTTGGGGTGGTTTGATTGACAGCTTTCAGCAAAAGAAACAATCATTTTTTTCTAAGGCGAGTGCAACGTTGCCAACATTCCGGCCCATGATGCATTGCGGCAAGGCGGTGTGATAATGGCCGACTGGGAGTTCAACGTGATGTGAAGATCTTGACTCCGTTGAAAGAAAAATGGCCAAGAAATAGCTCCCTTATACATCGAAGCTACAAAATAGAGAACCAAAGGAAAGAAGGGTCCTTTGAAAACACATTCTAGTCTTTATGTTGAGAATTTTCGGCGAATGGAATCAGAACCGGCTTAAAATTTGGAAGGCGATGTAGTGAATAATTCCGATATAAGACTTTGACTTTACTCGCAAAATACCTTTTATTCTTCTTGTTGGTCACTTCTACGTGGTATTTACCGGCTGACAAGATGCAGCAGCAGCAACCAGAACCATCAGAATGTACCATAAGGGTATTCAGTCGTTTTCGGCCGCAATCAGAAGCTGAAACTCGGTCTGGAGGGGAGATGATCGTCAAGTTCCCGACAACCGACACAGTGATACACTCGGTAAAGAACATGTCTAAAATACAACTAATATTATTGATAATTGCGGTACGTTTTCGAGCCTTAGCTTTCTTGTGAAAGCTTATATGTAAGGTATTTTTTATTCAGGGCCGTACCTATACGTTTGATCGAGTTTTCAAGCCAACTTCAACACAAGAAAAAGTTTACATGGAAGCAGCCCAGGCGATTGTTCGAGGTAAGGTTGTACCATGAAATCGTTATAGAAATTCAAATTCAAAGTCGTATTTCCTGTGATATATAAAGCTGTTGATGGATTCCATCGCATGTATATGAGTATTTTCGTCTAGGCAAGAGAATTATTAGGTATAAAGTGGGGATTTCGGAGACAGAAACGTCGGAGTTGAAGGAGTGAGATTTTGTCAAGCCTAAAATGCAAAATTTTTCTTCTAGAAACGTTTTGATTCGTCACTAGTTTCAGACTATAATCTTTCATAACTTCTCCTTTGTGATTACATTTAGTTTCAATTGATTACCTTTTTTGACTTGAGTCCAAACATAAATTACATTTTTCCAAATACTGATATTATATTTTCCCCTGTTTTTGAAACTTAAGCTTAATTTTCATATTAGCCCAGTTTTTCGTCTGGATTCAGTCTGGTGTTATTGACTTGTATTCCTTCAACACCACGGGTCATATTATCATTATTCTTCCTCTTTCCCAAATTTGTTTATAATCCAAGCCTATTCTTTAAGGATTTCAGTAAAGACAAGACAAAAAATTGAATTCGACTTGAAAATCCTGTAGCCTGTACATTTCATCTAATTTTGGAGAGCGTCGTAGTTAGATAAATATGTTGTTATTAACAGGTCGTATATATCTTTGCTTTTTTTCATTATGATTTATTCATTTGTCTCCAGCTTTAATTCAGCTACAGCTTCCTATTTTATTTTATTTTTTTGCAAAAATATCCGTATACTTGAAATGAAAAAAATGGGGTTTTAACGATATTTATGTTGCACGCTGGGCAAACATCGCTGGATTATTATGTACATTATATGGAACATGCCTTCTAAACATGTATGAAGCGTGCAGTATTTTCCTTAATCCTTCACATTCCTGTTGTTTCCACATAGAAATCATCCACCCACACCTCAAGTGGAATATTTAACATTAAGATGTTTTATCATGTAAGATGTGTACAGTCATGCAACCAAATTATAAGGCTTCCTGAATCTACCATATCATAATTAATATACAAAATGCAAACTATTCTCAGATGTAGAGCTGATTTTGAGGTTAACCAGTCTTTTGAATTGGCGTTTCTATTATAACCAAGATAGGATATGAATCTTTAGAATTAGTTATTCAATTTATATGCTGCAGAGTACAAAAATGATAGGTTACGTATGGACACTTATTTGCAAGTTAACAAGGACTCTTACAGGCACATGGTCTTATTTGCTTTTAATGGTGTTTTGTGTTTACTTCATTATATTCATGGAATACATTACACTTGAAAAAAAAAAAAATTCAGACCAAGTAATTGTCTACTTATTCATCTAAAAATGAAAACAATCTTGTCAGAAAACTATTTCCTATTTTACTCAAACAATGAACTTTATATTCTTCAAAAGCACTAGTAACCACTATTATGAAGTGTTTTTGTGATCATTATTTGTTTGCTTTTTGTATTATTTATAGATTGTCCAATATAATGATGTGACAAATTATAAATATCCTTTTACTTCAACCCCAGTAATACAGAGGGAAAATTAGAGCTTACACCTCAGTAACTCATTCAAAAAGAGATCTTTATTGCTTGAAGCTGTTTGTGATTTTGATTTTGAATTGAAAGTTATTGAGACTATTGGAAATCATTCTATAGTCTCTCATTCAGGGTTTTTATTTTTGTATTATCTAATCAGACATATTCCTGCATGTTAAATGTAATTAAGCAACCAAAGATCATTTGATTTCATGTCATGAAATAAGGTTCATTCATCAATCATTATAACTTCATTATATTTATTATTTTTCCCAATATCTTCTGAATCTGGCAGTATTTATTGGATAAACACTTGTATTATTGAGTTTCTTTATGCTTCCTTGTTGATAAAAGTAATTTTTCTTTGAGAAAGTATGACATTCTAAAAGTTTTTATATGTAAATTTTATTTGACAGCTTAATTTGATGCAGAAGCTGAAACCAGAAAAAATCAGCATTAATTCTTATTGCTGCTAAAATTCTATCACACCATATTCTAGGCCAAGCATCAACCATTTGGATTTGGACCATGTGTCTTACTTATTTTAAATGAATTATTACAAAATTACTGTCTTATTAAAATCATCTGAACTTTTGACTACACTTGAACTTGATAGTTAAGCTTTTAAGTGAGGTTCATGTTATCTATCTTAATGAGGGTCCGTTGCCACACCATTTAATCTAATATACACATATATAAATATGACATGTTGTTTGAGATTAAAGTAGACTGCATTGTCTGGAAAGGATGTGTCATTTGAGTATGAAAAGTCTGTGGCACAGGAAGCCTATCCTTTATACTATTAAAAATTCTAGAGTAATCTTCAAGGTATGCATGCCCTTTGGATGTCACACATTTTACCATGAGTAAAGTGTTTTGTGAATGTCTCTGATTTATTACTACTAGGGTGTAAGAATGATATTCTTTTGGTAGGATACCTAATCTGGATCAAAACTGATAAATTTGGATTTGTTGTTTTTAATTCCAAACAAACTCTACCATCTTGCAAAAAAATTGAGGTGAACAACTACCCTGTAACTTCAACCTTGTGTAAACAGTGTATTGCACAGCTTTGTTTATAGTTTTCACGCTTGGCATAAAATGATTAATTTAGAATACATTGTGTAGTTAAGCTGGTTGTTCTAGATATATATCATAACTTATTTGCATACAATAAAATTTTGTTTTCAGTGATTATGATATATTGAACAAGTACTATATTTTAATTTGAAAATGAAATTCTAGGTCAGCATAGCAAAAACCTAATTATATAAATGTACTGTCTATTGTATGGTGATATGCATTTGCATGTTATAGGACTGCATTTATTTTTGATTACAACACATTGTTCATAGAAGCTAAGCTATTAGGTCAAGATATTCAGAAATTTGACAGTATTTGTTGAAAGAAAAGCAATCATGACATCAGCAAGCTTTTGGTTGGAACCATTCAAAATGTCCTGGATTTGATAAAATTATGGTAGTTGTATTGGTGTAAGATTTCATTAAAATATTTTTAAAATATTGATTTTAATAAATATTGAATTTTACCATGGTCAGAATGTAAGCATATCCTTGTACAACATACTATGATTGTGCATGTATGTACTGTATTTTCTTTAAAAAAAAAAAATGAAAATATAGTTTTAGATCATTTTCAAGATCCTCATTGTATGCAAAGTTTCATTGTTGTTGCCAAAGAAGATGCCATTCCAAAACCATCTTACCACCAAATGATACAAATAAAAATAATTAAGTGCTAAAAATGGCTTCTTTTATTTAGCTGCCAGTAGTACTGCATGTAGTGTTTACAACATGAGCAGCTGTGTTGTATCAGAAGTTACAACATGAGCCGAAGACGAGTGATTATAAATCTGATACAACACGGATGCGAATGTTGTAAACTACTTAAACAACGTCTAGGTGTTTGTTCTCATCTTCCACTAATTTTTTTCAAAATGAATCAAGTTTGGTTAAAAAATCCAAGTTAAAGTTTATGCAAATCAGGACAATTTTGTGTCAGAATTACAACCTCCTCCATGGTCAATGATTTCTATTATGTTTTGCTCATTAATTATTCATGAGTTGTTGAAGTCTTATCTGAATGACAGAATATTGTAATATTTACACAGACCTGGGCTTTGGAATGAACTTGATCTCCTGATTGTTACTTGGCAATGACAAACGTTTTTTTTAAAATAAATGTACATTGTAGATAGCTCTTGCAGAATAAATTGTTTCAAAAGTCAAAAAAAACAATATTTAACCAAATGACAAAGACTTAATTTAAGGTGACTGGCTACTATTGGATTTGATATTTAACTTTTTTTAAAATACATGTAGCATCATTTTAACAAAAATTTAATGCTGATTTCAAATATGAACAGAAAAATAGGGTGTCCCAAACTACTTTTTGAGATAATCAACCTTGAATGGATGGGTGCTTATAATTTTTGGAAGCGAAAATCTCGTTAGCCGAAGTGAGTAGAAAAAAAATTTAAATCTCAAAAGATAATAGATGTAGGAAGACAATATTTTGACAGATGTTAACTGGTCTATCATTCTACAACATGACATAAATAACTTTGTTAAGGAGATAAAAATACCTGGATTTGGCATATTTTGTTCAACCAGTGCCCAGAAAACGTCCCATCAAGTTGAACAGAAATTTGTACAAAACTCCAGATTTTTAGGAGCTTTTTCAAATAAGCACATAAAAAATATAGGGTCCTGTGCAAAATTTGAGGTTTTTACCTTCTTGAAGTTTAAAACCCATATGGTTCTTCAATCTTTTTCAGTAAAATTCCAAAGGTTAACATGGTAATTTAGTGGAAGTTAATCATGTGCATGCTTGTGGGCTCAGAAACTCAATTTAATAGTAGCCAGCCACCTTAATGTTAATTTTTATATTATATTGTGACAAGTACAATGTACATTTGTGTAGGTTATCATAACATAAACGTGTAATCACACACTTATTTTAAATTATCTTTCCATACTCTTATCAGCTATAGAATAAAATCAGCTAATGATCCTCAATCAAGCAAAGTACCTGTACAAGCTTAGTGATTGATTTCACTGCAAATGATATAATTTAATATGCTAAACTGTTGTATTTTAGATGTGCTTAATGGATACAATGGTACAATCTTTGCATATGGTCAGACCTCTAGTGGAAAGACACATACTATGGAGGTACAGTAACATATATATTAACATTTTAAGGACTCCAAAACATGCAAGAACAACAATACCTTTGATCTTGGATTGCATTATTTACATGTACAGTAGTACTGTATGCAGTATTTAGTATTTAACTTTTCTTAAAATATCAGTAGCTGTAAACAAACTAAAATGCTAAAGTGTCAGATCAAAATTTGGCTGTGCCTCATAGGCTAGTGAATCACATTCCATTTAGGATCAAAGAGTGATTAATATTAAATGTTATGCCATAAAAATTTTTTGATAAAGTAAATTTATTTTTGACTTTGTTGTCAATTTTCTTCCAATTGACCTAAGAAGTTCTTGCAAATCTCATCTTGCAGGGGGTTATTGGAGATCAGAGAAATCAGGGTATCATCCCAAGAATTGTGCAAGATATATTTAACCATATTTACAACATGGATGAGAACCTAGAATTCCACATCAAGGTAGGTTTATGCACCTTTAAATGGACATTGCATGCATAAGAGGTTTCTAGCTGGTTTCTTCCTGTTCATAGTGTTTTGCAGTCTTTTCTACAAGAATTGATGGTTCCGACTCAACTTAGTTACCGTTGCTAAGTCCCACAAGCTTAACAAATTAGCCAGAATATCTCAGCA
>WUAP02142268.1:0-12030 GCA_015163945.2 Stichodactyla helianthus | reverse complement strand
ATTTCCTTTTATTGGTTATTGTATTTATTACACACCGACGCAGCCTATACTAGTTTACTCGCTAGTTTCCATTTGAAGATCATCTGTATTTAATGCTGTATTATATGAAGTGTCACAAAGAAACAAAGAAATAATTCCCAAGGAAATGATGTATGTTGTCTGAAAGAATTCCATCCACATCAATTACTGTGATTGATGTCCAAATGTGTGGTGGCATGGGTGGTGTAGTGGTAAAATGTTCGCCTCTCACCACTGTGAGTCAACAGGTCGGGTCACTGGTTCAAGCCCTGTGGTTGCCACATGTGAGTAGAGTTTGTTAGATGTGTTGTTTTCTCCCTTGCCATGAGGGTTTTCTCTGGGTTCTCCGGTTTTCCTCCCTCCATAAAAATCAACATATGAGCTGTGAGTTGTGTGCCTTGTAAATATTGAATGTAGTGAGAAACTTGTGTGGACGTGGGGGATACCATTGTATAGGGCTTCGTGATCCTTTGTGTCCTCCTGGGCCTTGTCCGAAATGAAAGAAAGATTTACAAACTAAAATGAAATTAACACGAATTGCAACTGTTGTATCCAACTATCAATAGATGTGGAGGATGTCACACTAGTGATGTTGACATCACTAGAACTGTTGCAGAAAAAGACAAACAGTGCAATATTCTAGATGCATAGAACATTGTAAACAGACAGGTCTGTATATGTCTGAGTCCTCTGCATTTCATTGTCTTCAAAGTTTAAGCTTATCGTTTGTAATAGCCCACTTTCAATATTTTGGTTGAGTGATAACACACAACAGTATCTAGATCAAGGCTCCGGGGAAACAAAAGAATAATTACGATTATTTCATTGTTTCCCCGGAGCCTCGATTCAGTTCTTATTGTGTGTGATCACTCAACCAAAATATCGAAAGTGGGCTATTAGTTAATTATTACACTGTATATCTGCTACTCTTATATCCAGTTTCCAGAATGACTCAAATGTTTGGCAAATGAAGCTAATTTTACGGTGAATTAAAGTACTTCTAATAACAATAAACAATTTCGACTATAAAAATTAATTCCTTTTGAGCCAAACTTAAAGCTTTTATAGTTAATTGTGATTATGTCAGCATACCTTCTGATGTGGGAAAAGACATCCGGTTCCATGATAAAATCCTTAGTGGCAAATATCTGCTGCAAGTCCTGAAAAGACGTATCGTGATCTCGTCTTTCGTCTGTTGGACTGAGTGGCTAAGAATAAGAATAACCAAAATGACCATCGATCAGAAGAGATCAGCTGTGATAATGTTCTCTATAAACCATTTATGATTCAGCTTGATCTAAACTTACTGCTGCCTCTTCCCAACCATTTTCTGCTCCATAATCATCCATTTTGGTGGGTCTACGATCAACGTATCAGAAAGTCCTCAATCGGAGAGCAGAATTCTATTTTTTCAGATTCAAAACATCGTCTTTTCTTTTCACAATCACTTTCTGTCTACTCGCGCCCGCAGTATTAGTGTCTAGCGTGATTCTCAAGCGAATTATGGGAAAATTTACCCAGACAACACTGCGGGTTGTGAAGTCCAATATCTGTGACGTCATTTTGGTATGTAGATTACGCAAAAGCGAAGAGGACTTGACCAATCAGAGTTCGAGGTTGTTTTGACGTAAGAAGAGCGGCGCGAAATTATTGCATAAGATAAAATGGACTTTGGTCCTCGCCATTACGTAAGGAGAAAAAAGTTGCATGCTTCAATCTGGGGTATAGAATCTGGTTAAAATATACGAAGATCTCAGGGAAAAAAGATTTGAAGATCGAAGGAAATTAAAGGATGAAGCTTTGGACATCGCAACATGTTTTTCAGTAAGTAAAAATTGTTCTATTTTGTTGTAAATAAATACAATATGTCATGAGACAGGCTTTACACAACTCTTGGTTACATACTTACATAACTTAAGCTTACATCCTTACATACGATCCGTTGAAACGACCCGGCATTTTTATCCTTTACCTAAAGTTATTAAGGAACCTTTAGTCATAATTTTATTTTCTGCGGTTCGAATTACGAATTATCAGAAAAAAGTATTTCCTAGAATTGAGAAATTTGCGTTACAGGACATGCAATATGCAGTTATAAGCTTAAGCTGGAGTGTCTGCTGTCCATTTCACGTGCACTTTGACTACAGGTCTCGTCGTAATCTCTTATCAGTTCCGTAAAATTCTCTGTCTTGAATATGAGACTTTGAGTCTAAATAATTTTTCCAAAAGGTAAGATTACTGGGGCAAATATTATCCGGTATATTTGAGGCGAAAGAATTGCAGTTCCTGCCCTATGACTTGGTGTACTTTGCAGACAAATTTCAGTCGTACATTTCCACTCTGTTATGTAAACTTCTTTGTTACTCATCATTGGCGTTACGTTAAATAACCTATACCTCAATAATTAAATCAAATAGTTAGATCTCTCAGTTTTGAAAGTGTAGCAGTCTATCATATTGAGTAACTACCATTTACAGATTAATGGCTTAAGTAACCACATTTATACATCCATAGACATTGTTGGGAAAAGGTTACCCAAGCAGCATGGCGGAAGTACCCAAATGAATTAAACCCAGGAGTTAAAACAATAGATATACTGGACAGATATGTTGACAGTGAAGGCAAACTACACACAAAGCGTTTAATAGGTACAGATGGTTTTCTTCCTGCATGGGTAAACAGAATGTTTGGTTTGGATGATCTGGCGTATGCTGTAGAGGAGTCTGTGGTGGATCCCAATAATAAGACCATGTCATTACATAGTAAAAACTGGTCATTATCGAATTGGTGTACAGTAGAAGAAACACTTGTCTATTCTCAAGATCCAGAAAAGGCTGAAGTGTAAGTACATGTAAATAACTCGAGGAACTATTGCTTGATATTCCTGTATTGATGGGATAAATGGAATAATTGCTCTTGCTATGTGTTGAGATTGTGTGGTGAAATCAAAATGATAGCTACCCATTTGCTATTGATTGGCTTAGTCTTGCCATTTGCATTGCTACCAGCTGATTGGTACAGTACCTTTTCTGCTTGTTATATCACATGTGAACTCATTTTCATGGTGCCAAGTAACAACCACCATAAAGTCAGTCCTGTGCAGTTCAAAGGGAGAATCCACAGAGCACTTAGTTGATTTAATATATTCATAAAGTCTGTTGTGGTCTATTATCATTTGTATTATGTGTTGTTCATTGTATTTCTATGAATATATTACGTAAACCAGGGTTTGAGCCAGGCAATGCCATTGCACCATTCCCGCTTTCAAAACTTATTTGTCCCCTTAAAAATTTAATAAGGGTCAGATTGTCCCCATTACGAAGAAAACAAATAAAAAATTTAAGACTGTGTCCATTTTTATGTGTTAAATCTGTGAATTATTACAAACTCAGTGTTTTCTGATTATTGGTCAAGCAAGACTGGGGCAAGAAGAAGGGAGTCTGGAATGAGTCACATGGTTTGCACAGCTATTTGAGTTTATTCAGCCATGTCGAAAAGAAAGAATGACCAATATATCAAGTTTTTAAGGCAAAAATTTTGAAGATGAAGATAAGAAAGATCAGGATCAGGAAGTTAACAAGGAAGATCAGGACCAAAAATACTATGAGATGCAGGGTAACCCCTGAAAGGTTGAACTTTCTAATGATCATAAGTATTGAAGGGCCACCTAAAAGAATTTGACTTCAGCGCTCCCTTCAAAGAGTGGGCAAAAAAGAACAGAAAGATTGTTCCTGTGCATCACTAATCAATCAATGATCAATCATATTTGATGATGCATAACATGACAGTTACACTATGACACTATTTTGCTTATTTTTATTTTGTTAAAGTATCTGTTAATTTTTCACAAGAAATATATTTTAATGCTAAAAAATGCAAAAGCTAAACTAAGTACTCTTTGATATTTGTATGATCAATTAAATTGTTAATAATATTGTTATATAAATGTTGTACATGTCTAAGATTATTACTTTTAAAAATGTTGATACTTAACATTCTTGACACTCTGTGTTGCTTTTTTTTACAGTGCATGGCCCCCTAAATTTTAATTTGTCCCTTTTTATATTGCTGAGGGCCAATCTGTCCCTTATGGCTCAATTTCTGGCTCAAACCCTGCATAAACTGAATGTTTTGTAGACTCTTCCACAGTTCAAAGGTTATTGTTTGCATAAACTTGACTGCTGAACAAAGGGACCTACAACCCCCCAGCCCCTCCCTCTCCATGGCCCCTGGACCATAGTTGTAGTATTCTGGCTCAATATTTAGCTTACTTTAATTTAAGAATATCAGTGATATTAATGTGAATGTAATCTAATACCAAATTAAAACATTGTATTGATTTTGATGTTTTTCTTGTGCAGGACAAACCTTGCTCAGGAAGCTGTCATCAAAGTCTTTGGAGTAAGCTTTGGTGATCACTGTGAAAGCTTGATTAAGAATGCTATGGCTAAAAATGCTGGAAAGGTATGTTGAGACTTAACCATATAATGTATGTCAGTTACTACCAGTATATAATTTCATAAGCCCATTGACTGTTCATTGATTTTTTGCCCATTTTTGATTAATTCCAGGGAAGACAAGCAATGGAAAATGTAATTGCAGTAATTAACAAAGAAGTTCAAGACATTGCAACAAATCTAGAACAAGCTACTGTCAGGATTAATTCAGAGTTTGAGCAAGCAAAACAGGGACTTGAACAAGCAGCTAGAATTCCTCAGGCTATGTGTGAAGGAAAGTCATGATAGGAGAAGCACAGGGACAACTCTTAATTCAAAAATATTCTTACGACCATTGCTAATAGTGATAACATGTCTGGTGTAATGATGATTGTGTGGTGATGGAGTTGCTGGTCACAGGAAGTAGCTTAGCTGGGCATGTTGGAGGAGAACAGCAATGCAAAGATTCCAGATAAATATTGGCTTTAAAGTGTCAAAGATTCAAAGAAAAAGTACAGTAACAGATTGCACCCAAGTGTTAAAGTCAGAACATACAGTAACATACAGTAACATTGCCAAATAAATTGCAAATGAAGTTTAAAAAATATAATTCAAAATAAATGAATTTAAAATATAGTTGGTTAGGGTGGAACTAATTTTAATTAAATTAAAAAAAACCTAAAAACCTTAAAAACCTTTTTAGATCTTCACCAGTGTCACTTTTGGAACGGATTGACACTAGATTTATTACATTTAATATTAATCTTATCATGAAAACAATTTAAAGATTTCACGTGAGGATGAAAGAACATCTTCTAGTATGGAGGTGTTTTGTCATCATAGATCCAGTTTCAGTACAGATTGCAGTTCTAAATTGAAATAGTGCTTTCTACCTAGGTTCACGAGGTTTAATTTTTCTTTGCTTGTGAGCAATGAGCATGTTGGTTGAACTTAAAAAGAAAACCTCTGGTACCATGGCTTTGATCCCTGCAATGGATGCCTTTAGATAATCTCTGATTTTGTGTAATGATTCTTTCAGTAAATATCCACTAAAGAAAGTCATCTTTTAGTTTGTACTTTTTTAGTTTCAAAGATTACTTTTCACCTTAAATTTTACCATCCTGTTACAATTATTTGAAATTTAAACCTTGATAGAGTGATGGCACTTCACCCTTGAAACAGAAACTAATAGTTAAAGTCTAGTAGACAGATAGACACAAAAGAAAACAATCTAATTAGTGTCTACTAATCTCTATTAGTAAAAACCTACTAATGTTCTATCACCAATTGTGCATTCTGGTTGGCTACTCTACTAGAGGTCTATTCTTGATAGCCTACCAGTAGCAAGAAGTGCCAGTTTTGAAAACCAAAACAATGCAACAAAATAAATTATTTCATCCTAATTTCAACATTGTTTGTATCCCTTTATTGGACTGAACAGGTTTTTACTAAAACAATTAGACCTCTCGGCCTCATGGACTACAATTCAAATAGCCCATTCAGCCTATGGCCTAATGGGTTATTGCCTCAGTCCATGAGACTGAGAGGTCTAATTGTTAATTAGACTAAATAGCTATTTCATGGATAAACTTTAATAGTTACACAAAACTAAATGATGTTATGACTGAAAAGCACTAAAATAATAGATTTTATCACCACTATTGGGTGATTTAATGTTTGTATGGATTTTTATTTCATAACAGCATTTTAAAGGTATTTAAAATACTATTTATTATTGATAACCAGTTTTTATATTAAAATAAAGTAGCACCTGGAACAAATGAGTCGAAAACTTCTTTATTTGTTGCCAATGAAGTTATTTTAGGACAAGCCAACTGTGATGCAGATCTTTAATATGATTTCTTAGGCAATAACACATGGGAGGTCTACAACAGAGGTTAGGGTCATGTTTGGTTATAGCATAGTCATGTTAGTTTATGCATGTATACAGGGTTCATGCCAAGGTATCCACTTAAAATTCAAGGAGTATCCAAGGACCCAAAAACAACTTTTCAAGGAGTATGTTCAGCTCACAGAGCTATAGTTTTACATGGTGTTTTTATTTGGTCACTTAACTTCATTTTATTTCAGTACTGCACTTTCAAAAATTTTCATACAGGGAAGTAACACATGGTTGATATTGTATTTTGCAAGTAGTTGTAGTTCAATTGATATAGAAAACATGCTTGTCAGCATTTTAAAGACTTCAAAACTCATGAAAATTCATTAGTGTCCAGCCAATAGCGTGTACCAATTGGTACCATGTGATGGCATCTTTGTACCACAAAGACACCAGACCCTCTGTTATAGAACTCATCATTAAAACACAAGTTCTTTAACCAACAGTTCTTGTTAGTTAAAACACTCATTAATGAAACATGAGTGTTTTAACTAACAAGAAATGTTGGTTAAAGAACTCATGTTTCATTAATGAGTTCTATAACCAACAAGAACTGTTGTTTTAAAGACTTCAAAACTCATGAAAATTGCAATCTGGGTGGTTGAAGATGGAATTAATGGAATTGGAATTGCTTTGGTAAGCAAGCCCAATACCAACCAGAGCCTATTAGCAAGCACCCTGACGCACATTCTGCTGGATGAAAATGATATCAGATTTACTTTTTCCAAACACTCTTTTCCGTGTGGGATTCTGAGATTAATTCCTCTGACGACACACTGCATTATGCACATGCTCCTTAGTCAACTGTGTTCGAAATTCTGATCAATTTAGAATCTATAGCTATTCTATAATATTACCTACTAAAAAGTTTTTGAAGTCATTTAAAGAACTCAAGTCCATGTTTTATCCTCTCATTCTTTAAACATTACTTATAATACTCGTGAATAATTAATGAGGCTAAGACAATAGAAAATCATGTGTGAAGCTTGTATATCTCAAACAGTATCCTGATTTGCATAAACTTTAAAGCTGATTTTCTCAGCCAAATTCACATGTATGTTCAAAATTTTAGTCAAACACCATCTAGGTAACCTAGACATATCATATAAGCAATATACAATATGCATGATAATGTTGTATCTGATCTACAATCTCTCGCCTGCGGCTCGAGCATACAACATCATCACTTGTATATATTACTTACTTAGGCTCAAATCTTTAACCCAACCAAACCAAAATTACTTAATCATTACTTATCAAATGGGAAAACATCATATTTGACCAGACATTCTCAAGCTAGATTATTTTTGGCTTAGAAGATGCAAGTCAAAGTTTATGCAAATTGAGAATATTCTTTGTCATAAAGATCTTCATCATGGTACTAGGATTAATTGTGTTCAGATAAAACTTTTCAATAGTTTTATTTACTAATCAGTTAGCAAAAATAGTTATTTACAACATTATATACATGTACAAGAACAAATTATCGCCATTTTATGTGCCTTGGTTCTCTTTTACACGCTGGTATTCTTCCATTTCCTTTGGGAATGTTTTTGCCATTTCAGACACTAATAAAGACTTGAAGTTCTGAAAGGTAAGATGGATACGTTAATGCAGTAAACAATCAAGTGATGAAATGGATAGGAGTAGGTTGAAAAAAGGTTGTCCACAGGGTAAACTCACTTTTACTGTCCTGTCATTCAGGACTTGGATCCTATAGACCTGTTAAGTTGTGACATATTTCCAGGTCCAATTTTTCACTAAATGCACTAAAATAAAACCAAAACGTTTATCCACAATTCTTCCTCCACCTGTAATAAAAAAAACCTATGTACACCAATCCCTACTATGAAAAACAAAGCAAGAAATATCTTCAAAGAACTGCTTTTCATTTTGGACCTGGAAGTCATTTTTTGTTTGAATTATGTCACACTTAACAGCTCTATAGTATTATTTTTTGATTTACCTTAAGGGAATCTATTTTTCCTTTAACTTGTTCATTTTTTACCAGTGCTTTTTCCAAACAGTCTTTAGTGTAGAGTTGTGGATTGCGACCTTGATCAATATACCTATGTATATACAAGGGTAAAAGCATAATTAGTGAAAAATAAATTTTAATTTAACAAAAAAAAAAAAACTGTTAGAAATTAAAAACAAAAATAAAAATTAAATGAAGAAATCAAATTAAAAAATAAAATAAAAAACCTGATAGAAAATAAATCATAAAATAAAAATTGAATCCAGTGACTAATTGTTAACCATGCTTTCTGGACAAAGGAGGAATGAATATTGGCTAACTATCAGTAATCAGTTATCCCTGACACACTGTCCAGGTATTTCTCACCTAATATTCTATCATTATTTGTCAGCAGAATGTTGATACATGTACATTGTATTATGATGAAGAAAAGGCTGCCATGAGAACTGAAACTGACATTTTCTCAACTTTTTATAAGCTTCAAGGTCTTAAACATGATAATTGGGGTATGCACATGTGTAAAGCTGTCAGGTACATGTATTGGTGTTACCATGTCAAACTGCAAAACATTTTCAAAACAATAGAAATGTCAGCCTGAGAAAAAATTTGTCCTTTCAGCTCCTTTCTTTTTGTGAGAAAGTCAAGCAGAAAGGATGTTTGTCTGTTTTCTCAGGCTGCTATAGTTATATCTATACATCTACATAATAATAGTTTTATTATATATTATTATATATATTTTATTAAGTTGGCAGAAACTATAATGCACTTATCACACTAACATATTGGCATGACGTCAGGAAAATAACAAGTCTAAGTCAACGAAACATCAGAACTTGCCAACCAAAAATATAGTACTCAACAAATGATTCCAACAATAATTGCCAAGCATCTAAATATTGGACCCATTTGTCTGGGCCTTTAGGGCCTTTGAATAAAAACTGATAACATGTCAAGTGTCAATGACAAATCAGTGGCAAGTAATAAAGATATCCATTGCTATTACATACACTGTATGATACTCACTCAAAAACTTCAAGAGGTACTTCAACACCTTTGACCAGAGCTTTACACTTTTCTATCTCCCTCATATTATCAACCATCATATTGCTAAAAAAATGATAAGTATTTACCTCTTATTAACTGAATATACCATAAGTTATGGGCTGAGTTTTCTCCACTGCCTTATGGCCCAAGCACATGTAGTGCACAAGCCATAAAAAATGGGAAAAAACGAGGTTCCATAACTTACATACAGACTGATCAGCAAGTGAGGTAAATAAGATGTTTATTATATACACAAAAATAAGGTTGGTGGTAAGTACCGTAAGTTATGGACCCCAAATTGGCCACTGATAGCATGTGAAATTTTTTAATACCTTAGTTGCCATAAATTAATGTTTAATATTCACTCCTTTTGCAAAGGGAAAGATTAGACAGTAGACTTTTTCTTCTAAAAACTTGCACTCCCATTTTCTAGATCTGTAAGAGGATCTGCCTGTACAGTAAGTTCTCCTATTTATCTATCCCTTGTGGGGAGGAGACGGGATACAATTGCCTGGAGACTACAGATTACAGGATTAGGATTTTTTAGCAGATCGAGTTTTCCTTGGAAAAAATCCAGTCAACTGCAATGCTAATGCAAGAATTGAATGCATAAAATAGCAAGTAACCGAAGGGATCGAATCATTAAACGTAAAGGATATTTCGGAAAAAAGCAACAAACAAAAATTGTCGAAATACGGTATGTGGCAAACGTGGTAAAATACGGTGATCTTTGTGTTCGATTTTTCGTGATTTTAAAAATAATATCCAAACTCACATTTTTTGATTCAATACTCCTTGACTTCCCGGTTGAAAATCGCTAACAATGATGCCAATCTGCCGCGTTGACTCTACGAATTGCTCTATGGTTTGTTCAAGGAGATCGAATGGTTCAGCTGGCTTGTCGTCCGCCATTTTGTTTGAGAAGCGACAAGGACCCTAGTGGGGTACACTAGGGTTTATTTTGTCATCAACCGGAACCGGAACTTGGTATACTCTGGGTTTCCAGTCTTTTCCGATTAGGTACCCTGTACCACACAAAGATGGCTTCTTCCGTCTTCCTTGGTTTTGACCTGAGCACACAACAACTAAAGGGTTTGGCCATCGATACCGACCTAAATATACTACATGAGGCATCTGTGCACTTCGACAATGATTTTCCAGAGTATAAAACACAAGGAGGAGTTCATAAACATGAAGACAACTTGACTGTAACTGCTCCCTGTTTGCTGTGGGTCAAAGCTTGGGACTTGCTGTTTGAAAGAATGAAGACTAAAGGTTTCGATATTAAGTCTGTTGTGTGTATGTCAGGAACGGGACAGCAACATGGTAGTGTCTATTGGAAGAAAGGTGCTAGAGATGTACTGAAAGCCTTGAAAAGTGGAAGATCTTTCTATGATCAATTGAAGGTAAAACGCTGATTAATAATTCAGAATATATTGCTACATCACTTGTTTCTTTTATCTATATTTGATAGTTAATGTCAAATATGAGTGATCAATTATTGGAAAATGCTCTTCATGTTCGTTCATATGTTTCAATTTTTCTTGCAATTCTATGATGATGAATAATGCACGTACTCCAAAGGGATGAGCTCACATTGATTTCATTAATTCACCTAAATAATTGACCCCTAGCCAATCGGCGAATTAATCTGATTTCAGTACGAATGTACTAACTTTTGAACAAATTTTCAACTTGAATTGTTTATTTGGCTCTCTCTAAGCAAAATCTTGTTGTTTAATCCTGGTTTAAAATGTCCTTGCTGTTTTTAAGGATAAAAGTAACAATTCATGTTGATAATTTGTTCAAAAGTTACTAAGTGCGTAATGCAATTTGATAACAATGTCCAAACATTTTGGTGACCATAACACAAATTAGCTCAAATTACACCACATGACAGCTAGGGGCCATAGGGCTAGATGATACAGACTTTGTTGTAATGTACATGTATGCATGCCTTAAAGTATGTGTATTCCTTAAAGTTTTTTCTCCTTAACCCACAATAAGTCTGAAACTGAATAGGAGTGTAGGCAGGGGGGCCCAAATGGTGGCAACAAAATGGTAATTTTCAGATTAATTTTTTTTTTTTTTTGGGGGGGGCAGCGGTTGAGGGGTCAAATGAAATGCTGCCTTTTTGATGTCCCTTTCTTTTTTGGGGGGGTTTGGCATTTTGGGGCTCAAACACTCAGGGCTTAACCCTCCCCCCCCCTTAAAAAAATCCTGATTTATGATTTTATCATTTCTACAGGATTCATTTGCAGTACTAGACTCTCCAATCTGGATGGACTCCAGTACCAGTTCACAGTGTCACTCACTTGAGAAAGCTGTGGGGGGTCCCCAGAGGCTAGCTGAGATAACTGGCTCCAGAGCATATGAACGATTCACAGGAAATCAGATAGCAAAGATATTCCAATCCCAGCCTGATGTGTACCATGATTGTGAAAGAATTTCTCTGGTCAGTAGCTTTCCTCCCAGCCTTCTTGTTGGTGATTATGCACCCATTGATTACAGTGATGGGTCAGGAATGAACCTCATGAATATTGAGACTAAAGACTGGGAGGATACATGCTTAGAGGTAAGTTAGAAAATTCATGAATAATTAATGAGGCCAAAACAATGGAAAATCATAAGCGTGAAGGAGTTTTTAATTTCGG
>WUAP02142257.1:0-12031 GCA_015163945.2 Stichodactyla helianthus | reverse complement strand
CAACTCCAGAGAACCAGAAACCTATTGTCTTGCCCTCCAAATTCAGCTGCATTCCAACGTGCTGCAAGGGGCCTATTTCAGGCAACTTCTGTTTCTCAGATGGGCATTCTTATATAGCAGCCAGTTATTTGTTGAGAAAATTGACATTAATTTTTTTAGTTGATAATAAATCAGCTTTTTGTATTGTGAGAAAAGCTGTCCTGACTTCGAAATTTCACATAGCTATCTTTGTATTTAAGTAGAGCAAGCAAAATTAACTAATGTGAAAAATGCCTGTCAAGAAATCAGTGTTGCCCTAAATGGCTTCACTTGCACGTCCATGCACAGGGCGACCAAAACATTTTTCATTAACCCCAAAAATGTGCCTGAGCAAACTGATTGTATAACCAGTAGTTGTAAGTGTTTTGCTTGGTCAAATTGATACTGTCATTTCCATGGTTACACCATGTGCTGTCATTTTACAGTCGTAAACACATCTGCCATGACATCATGGATTTAAAATGAGGCTGGATGTCAAACCTGTGTATCAACAGGTGTTTGCCCCCAAGATTCACAGCAATGCATTTGAAAGGAGCAGGTTAAAAAATCTTGGGGGGTAGGGTTGGGGGATGAAGATATGCCAATGGCATTGGACCCTCTGATTTAATAATATGTATGAGCAATAATCAAATTCAAATTCAAATTTAAAATTCCATTCATAGGATACATTCAAATTGTTATTTCTCAGTTTACCCAAAGCACTAATACATGTAAGTATACTTCCAATGTAGTAGACCTTGGCTAAAATATTTTTTCATTTTGTACCACATATCATTCCCTTGAGAATTATCTCTTCATTTCATCATTATGCTTGAAAAAATAGATGAATACAGATGTATTCCAAACAAAGAATATTTTCCTCAAGGGAATGAAAATTGGCTTGAAATGGAGAATTACATGACCAAGCTGAAAAACTACATAGAACAAAATTATATAATTATGATGAATTAATAGATAGGATGTATTAGAGTGGTTTTCTTTAACCCGTGAAATACACTTTAGCATATTACCCTTTATTACATTTCAGTTCTTTTGTTTTTCATTGTGTCTGACTATTAAACTCTAATTAGTACACTGTGTTTCATGGGTTAATGAAAACCACTCTACCATGAGACAGTACTTTAAAACTATTTTCCACTGTAACTCAAAAAAGAGTTAAGAAATCTTTTTATATAGATAAGTAACTACAAAGGTTTCTGACTAGCATTTTTTTAATATTATGGCATTTAACACTAATTTACTCATGCCATATTTGATGTGTCTAGTAAATAGGCATTTATGACACAATGTACATTGATCCAAGAATTTCAAAACACATTGTGGAGGTACAGTAATCCTAAGTTTAAACAGTAGCCTGCAATTACATTTTGCAACATCTTGGTCAAGTTCTAAATCATCATGCATCTTAGTCTGCAGATAAGTTTCTTTTTGTTTTTGATTTATTTTTATAATATATCATATTAGTTAAACTAATTTCAAAAATACCTTTAGGCTAGTTAGATATGATATCAACTGTACAAATACATTTTTTATAATCTTATTATAGTAATTCAAATGCAGATTTTAATTTTAGCCATAATTATAAGCTAGATATACAGTACCTATGCTAGAGTTTGACATGTAACTAAATGTACTAAAAATAAAGTGTTGGAAAAAATACGTAGATTTTTAGATATCCTTAGATGTCCTTGTGTGATGGTATTATTTTCATTCTTTTTACAGCTCTTAAATAATTGGATATATATAACTACAAAGTAATCTACCATTTAGGTGTTAAAATTGATAGTTTGGTACCTTTTAGGGCATTTGCTGGTCAAGAAGCAGAAGGTATTAATACTTAGTATTAATTTAAGAAATTATAGACATAGTACCATTGGGGGTAAAATCCTTTGTTGCCATGCCCACTACGATAAGGCTCATGTAGCTTTTAGGGCTCATTTTCAACCCCCTTATATATGGAAGTCCCCCCTGGGCATACACCTCTAGTGTTTAGTCTAAACTGCTGTCACTATCATATTCTTCATCTTTTTTGGAGACTTGTGCTAATGCTTTGGTGCGTCTTTTCCAAGTAAACACTGGATCCAGGGAGGTTGCTTCATTAGTAGCTTTATCAAGAACTGAAGAAACCTTTTCTCTTTCAGCTAAGAAAGCAAAATAGTTGACAAGATTTGTTTTTATAGTTGGATGAAAAATAATATCAAGAACTCTGACAGGAATGACCATGTATAATAGGCAAGCCTGTTGCAGGTGCAAAAACCCTTTCAAGAGGGAAACTTCAGAATTCTATTCTTTATAGGCTGAAAGCAATGGAGGGCACGTTTTCTAAATTCTTTAATCTCAAAACAATGGCTGGTTTGTTTGCATACCTGGTGTCTTGCACTGGTCAAGCATGTGAAGAAGCTGTGTCTTGTTATGTTGTACTAGGAATCTCTGACATGATCGGATTGTACCTAGAAGGTTGGATGTAGATTGGCATTGAATGATATCTTTCCAAATTAAATCACCAAGACAAAGAAAGAAAGCCAAAGCTGGTACCAATTGTTATCCATACCTCCTATGTGCAGAGTTTTAAACATGCATGTTCTTTCTTTTATACTCTTAATGAAGGTAAGAGAACTTTGTAACATTTTATGGTGATCTCTGCTGCAGGCAATGAACAATACATTGGTGAGAGGATTAAGATACTTCACTGCAACAAGAGGCAATATAAAGAGTAACTTTAACATCTGAAATGATATTCTTTCTATTGTCTCTCCACTGTGGTCTGTTTTATTGTGAGGAAGGGATCAATAATAGACCTCTTTAGCTTCATTGTTTGTTTACCCATGTTTATCACAAAAGAACAACTCCCAAGAGAATGTCGTGGTCTGAAATGGGTAATTTGCATACGAAGCTAAAGAGGTCTATTGAATAGGTGTAAAGGTATGCAATCTCTGCCAGTATAGGATTACAGAAAATGTTCTTTAACAAGAATAGCCCACTTCCAATATTGTGGTGATCACACACAATAAGAACTGAATCAAGGCTCTGAGGAAACAATGAAATAAATTCTAATTATCCTTTTGTTTCCCCCAGAGCCTCAATACAGATGCTGTTAATTGTGTGTGATCACTTAATCAAAATATTGAAAGTGGGCTATTGGAAATCTATCCTTCCCCCTCCTCTGTACCCCTATTGCCACTGACAGGGAAAAAAAAAAAGGAAAATAAAATGGCAGTAGAAATTTTGCTCCACCAATGATATTTGTGTGAGAAATGATATTGAACTGCGGTGAAATAGAAGTTTTGAATGATGATCGTCTCAGTGAAATGTATTCAATCTAATGATATTTGTCTTGCAAAAAATTTCATTCCCATAAAATGATGAAAAAGATTGATTTTTTTTAGTCTATGTAAAGATGCTCAGGGGATAGGGGTGAAGAGTAGATTTTCAGGGGATAGGAGTGGAGAGTAGATGTTCAGAGGGTATGATTATACCTACCCCTTAATGACATTAATATGCATGCCAGGCCATAATCTCCATAAACATTCTTGACTGCATCTTTGATGACATCTTGTATAGTGTATTTCGAAAGTGATTCATCTATTAAACCATCTGTAAAGGAGATTTCAGCCAAGATATACCTGTTTGGAATTTAAAAAATAAATAAAAAAGAAAACCTGAACTCAATACCAAACAGTGAATATTTTCTGACTGCGTCAGATCAAATTGCTTGTTTTGAAACATACCTTTTCTTGAATCTTACCATCCTCAAATGCAATCAAAAGAAGCCCATAAATATTACTAAAACAAAGTTTTATCTGCTTAAAATCTCTCTAATATCTATTACTATCACTCTTGCACAAGCAAAACACGATAATTTCCAGGCGTTCCTTGCCATTCGCGCATATTCCAATTTTGAATCGTGCGCAGACTGTGGGCTCAAAAACAAAATGGCGGCCAAGGGAAACTGTCTCAGGAATTGTGAAATTTCTCTCTCGTATTTGTTGATTTGTCTTAATTGTTTCGTTATATCTGTTAATGGAAATGGTAAGTATTATAATGAGTAGTTTTATGTTTAACATTCATCGTGCATTGCACGTCTCAAGGTCATATTTACATGAGTTAAGTGTTTAAATTTTGAGCACGTGTGTCATATTAAGCTTGATTCACTCTTAATGTACATCAGAAAAAATAAGCTGTTAAAAAATGCCCAATAAATTCCATAACACATTAGACGTACAATGAGTGTTGACTATTTCCTTGATAAAATAGGTGAAAAAGGGTCTTTGTATGTGGTTCTACCAAAACTCGTCTCACATTACACTGCACACTTGTTCATTATCTGAGCACATCAAGTTCAGCAATGGTCAATCACCAGCCTGTGTCCATTAAGTTATGGATGCACTTGAGGTTGCTAAACACAAGAGAAGTTTAAGAAGCACACAAGGCAAAGCAAAGTGAGACTCTAGCTTCTTGAGTACTTAGCAACCAACTAAGTCTGCTCTGTCTTTGTGTACCGAATGCACAGACTATGCATTTTAATAGAAATAATTCAATAAAAGTTGAAAAACTAGAACAGAAGCTAAACAATACCCTGTGACACAAAGAACCCTAACCAAGAATACAATAGCTTTTGGTACATGACAACAGAGCCCAAGTTATAGTCCACATTATATTTCATCCTGCCTGTTTTTGATTTACTGCACCACATATCTTGCTTATGAAACTCTTACATTAGGACATTCTTTATATATTGCAGAAATTTCAGAGGCGACCACAGCATGGTTAATAATATTAAGGATAATTACAGGTGTAGTAGTAGGTGTCGTCAGTACAATATGGTTGTGGTCAGCAATTAAGGCTAAATGGAATAAGAAGATATTCTCCAAGGTGTGTCGAAAGTGCTAGAGCACATTTAAAAAGACTGTGAAAAGCTTGTGGAATGGTGGATGCTATAAGCATGCCTTGCCATGACAGTGATGTTTCCTGAAATTTTGGCTTGCCTTGCAATGCCTTGACAATTCACAACTGTGTTCATGCTGCAAGCTTTTTACTGTCATACAAAATCTGCTCTAATAAGAATGCATACTCCCAAAAAATATTTATGTGTAAAGTAAAGTAAATATACCCCTTGGAGATGGGAATTAAAATTCTTTTTGCCCTTACAATTCGGGGACCTCATTTGGTTTCCATGGGGATGAAGATAGATAATGAATATTGGGTGTCTCATACTACAGTATCCCATGAGTAGAGAAGTAAACAAGATGGCGGAGCATTTTGCCAACGTTATTTCATTTTTTAAACTTGAAAATAATTAAAATTCTATATTTCTGACAATCCAGTGGATATGGATGTTGAAGTTCAATTTGACCGACCAGTTGAATATGACCATAGGTCAAATCACACTAGTCCAATTTGACCACAGGTCAAATCAAACTAGTTTAATTTGGTTTTTTAGGGAGGGGACAAAAAATCTTTTTACCCTCACTTCCCTTGAATCCCTGTTGACTTAACCCCCCTAATCTCTTTCTCCTTACCCTCCCCTCTTTCTCTTCTTACCCTCCCATCTCTCTCTATTTAATCTGTCTTTCTTTGTATCTGACTTACTATTATCTAATTAACTTTTTTTTTTATTTAATTTTTTTCTTACCTGACCGGGATTTGAACCCCTGACCTCTCGCTTTGTAATGTAAGACCTTAACCACTTGACCATTGAAGATTGCGATGGCAGTATTAGATTAGATTTTTATTCTATTTATGAATTCAAATATGTTATGTCATCATTAGTAATTAAAATTCAAGCATGCCCACAAAAGAAAAATACGGACTTGCTTGCTTGATATTCACCCTAAACCTAACCCCAAGGTACTATAAATATAGGGCCTTCCCTGATATTCACCCTAAACCTAACCCCAAGGTACTATAAATATATAGCCTTCCCTGATATTCACCCTAACCCTAACCCCAAGGTACCATAAATATAAGGCCTTCCCTGGTATTCACCCTAAACCTAACCCCCAAGATACTTGTGGTCAAATTAAACTAATTTGATTTGACCTGTGGTCAAATTGGACTAGTGTGATTTGACCTATGGTCAAATTCAACTGGTCGGTCAAATTGAACTTCAACAAGGATATAATAAAACAATTATTCCACTCAATCTCGTCATACATGGCTCATAGCTGACTCGGCACTGTGTGCCCCATCGGCTATGAACTCATGTACGACGAGATTATGTGGAATAATTGTTAATTAGTCCTGTTTCTTCAGCCTCTAGACTCAGATACACCAGAAAGCAAGTTCAATACCTCAACGCTTAAGATATTCTATGGAACACAAACTGGTACAGCTAAGGTGAGGAGTGTTTTTCTTTCTGCATACTATAGCAAGTAAATCTATTAAAAATTTTTAAAAAATCTGGGTTTTTTTTCCCATAGAAATTTGCAGATATGCTTTTGGAACAAGCTACTAAACAGGAAATAAAATGCAGCATTATGAATTTAAAAGACTATGAACCAGAGGATAATCTTCCAAATGAGGTACAGTGTATAGTATGCCTGTCATACACCCTTTCAGATAAGGTGTAATGTTCTACCATTTTAGACCATATGTCAACTCCTTGAGAATAAGATCCTATCCTTCAAGTGTTACCAAGATACAAAGAAACAATACCCAAGGGAATAAATCCATGATCTGAAATGGGAAAGCATTATATCCAAGCTTTAAAATTCTCTATTCTTTGAACATCTATTTTGATCTTGACCTTTCTGTAAATGGGCTTCCTGTGAAGTAGCTACCACAGGTAGCCAAATCCCTTTTCAAGGTGTTGACTTCTAAACTTTGCTATTCATACATGTAGAATTGCACATGTGCTTTTATAGTGAGCACATACACTGATGGCAAGCCACCTGGAGATGCTCAGTGGTTTTGTAAATGGCTTGAAGAATCATCAAATGACTTCCGCGTTCAGAAGTCTCTACTTCAAGGGGTCAAGTATGCACTATTTGGGCTTGGCAACTCTCTCTACAAAGATAGCTTCAATATGGTAAGTTATATTCATGTAGTCTGCTGATACCTGGTTGTCACAGTTGGGTATTGACAGTCTGTTGTGTGAGAGGTCATCCCTGGCCAGACCAACACAGAGTCTTAAAATAACTGAGAATGTGCCAGATAAGGTTGCCTTTGCTGTAAAATATTTCTGCAAATGGCTAGACCTTCAGATGACCACATGTGTAAATGCTCAAGTTTATCAGTGATTATGGTAGTTGCAACTGTCAAGTGTTACCCTATCTATTATCAAAGACAATTTATATTTTTATTATGCAACATTTGACACCTAAATATAGAGAATTTGAAAGCCCAATCAAACACATGAAGTGCACCTTCCTTCAATCCCATTTCATTCAAGAGGTGACTGAATACCTCAAAACATTTTGCTCTAAATATTTCTAGGTTGCTAAAACCATAGATCAGTGGATGATGACATTAAGTGCACAATGTGTGGTCCCTCTCAGCCTTGGAGATGAAAACCATGTGAACAGCAAACATGGAGGTAAAGTTGACATTGATAAAATTAATATTCTTTTTTGACATTCTCATTCAAAGATGCATAATTCCAACAAAAATGCAACAAGACAAGCTTCACTTGTTTTAACTCTCAGGACTACTCAGCCTTGTCCCTGTATCATTGTTTGCAGTTTGCTATTATAATCCTAAAGCTTCCTCCAGCTAACAGTTCAGTTTTAATTGACAGGTATAGAGGCTGATTTTGAAGCTTGGAGTATAACACTTCTTGATACCTTCCAGACAACAAGTTCTTGTGAGTGTGGAAGCCAAGAATCTTGCTGTAAAGATGAAAAATACCACCATGAAGATGACTTGAAGAATTCAGAAGATGTACATTGAACTATGAAGTTTTTCTCTTTATATAATTTCTATGTACTATATACACCAATGCAATTACTTCTAAGTTACATTTCAAAATTCCTATGCATACCCAAAATTATGGTGCTCAGCTTTCCCATGGAGAAAATAACATGCTGGGATCCCTGCAGCTGTCACATACACTATACAGTTCAGCTGCATTACTGGCATGGTTGGTCCTTGTGGTGTAGTGGTTAACACATCAGACTTGTAAACCAAAGATGTGGGGTTCAATTCCTGCCAAGGGAATAATATTATTTTTCTCTTTACATGATTTCTATCCATATAAACTGAATTGAACACAAGTATTACTATAAAGTTTTTAGACTTTTGTTTGATGAACCAAGTATCTTGATTAATAACAAATTTTTGCAAAGGTTATGTATGAGAGCTCCACTGATGAAGATGATGGTGGTGAGAATAATCAAAGTGGAAGAAAAGAACCCAAAAGCTCAGGTATGGTGGATTTAGAGGACCTTGGACCTGCTTTAAGAAAGATGAAAAATACAAAAGAAACGGAAAATGGATTGTTAGCTATTAAGATAGGAGGTAGGTGTTCCGATGATCACTTATTCTTTTTGCCATTTTTCTTTGACTGTTCTCTGACAATTCAACTCTTCTTACTCATTCCTATCTCTCAGACTCAGTTGATTACCACCAGCTAACAATATTGTATCATGATTTTTCTGTAGAACCCAAAGAGATGGTTACACCTGTAATCCGACAGTCCCTTACAAAACAAGGTAAGCAACATGTGACTACAGGGACCACAGAGAGGGAGGGGCTGGGGGGGTGTAGCTTCCCCACTTTTTTCAAAATCTATGTTGATTATAACACTTTCAAAGGTGCTCTACATTCTTGTCAAAACTAAGTCCCCCATTTTCCAAGGTGCTCTGTGGTCCCTGGATTAAACTGCCCTGAAGTGCACAATTATCTTAAACAAAAATTACAGACCAGTGGCTTAGTTATGGAGAATTTCCTCCTCTGTGTCATCAGTCATTAACTTTAAACATCACTTAAACCTACATTAAAATTACAAATGATTTACAGAAAGACCACACTTTCCACACTTTTCAACCACATTTGAACAATGGCTGCTAGCCAAGGAATTACAATTAATTGTAAAATTCTCATTATTGAATAACAAATACATTAACATGCATTTGCTGTAGATAGCAATTTTGTCATTAATGGCAGGTCATGTTTTTGTGTAGTTCTTAAAATCTTCATTAATCTTGTTACAGGATATAAAATCATTGGCTCTCATTCTGGCGTTAAGATCTGTAGATGGACAAAGGTAAACAGATAGAATTATCTTCACATTCATTTCTCTTTAGAAAAAGATGATAATGGAAAATCATGTTCATTAGTGAGGGTGATTGAGCAGAATAAAAGCATAACACTGATGGAGGCATATTCTCTTTTAGTCAATGTTACGTGGCAGAGGAGGTTGCTACAAGCACACATTTTATGGAATAGAAAGTCATCGGTGTATGGAGACTACACCAAGCCTGGCATGTGCAAACAAGTGTGTTTTCTGTTGGAGGTAAATGTGGCTTGTGGTCAGGGTGTCAGTGGGTGGTGTTCAATGCTTGGTATGTTTTTAGTTGTTTAATAATGTTTTTACTGTTATTCAGGCATCATACAAATCCTGTTGGCACAGAATGGAAGTGGCAGATGAATGACCCTGAGATGATTGTTGATGGTGCTATGCAGAATCACTTTAATATGATTAAACAGTTTAAAGGTAGGTGTAGAATCATTCAATAAATGAATGGATGGATTAATAATGAAGTTACAATTTATAGTTGAAACAGTAAACTTTAAATTATGTATATATTTTATCCTACCAAAAATGTAAATAGGTGTTCCTGGTGTGAAGCTTGAAAGATTTGAAGAAGCAATGAAAATAAAGCACTGTGCCCTGTCCCTTGTTGGTAAGCTTACTGCACTATTATTATTTGAGAATCTAAGGAGGAGGTAAAAACTGCAGTGAAACAACTGTCAAGCATAATTATATGGTAGTGATGGTGCTGTTTTTGCTTATCTGTAACATAAATCAGTGTCAAAGGTCCACAGGATTTTTTTATAAGGAAAGGAAATCTAAGAAAGAAAGAATGTGAATATACCAGTAATCTCTTTTGACCTTCCTCACCCCTTGGAAAGCTGAACCTTCCTCTGCAGGAGGGGTTGAATAGTCACTAGAACTATATGGTTTTGTAAAAGTTTATTTCCCATGAAGTGTCACAGTAAAATAATTTTAAACTTGTTTCAGGTGAGCCAATTATGTACCCCAAGATAAATGAGTTGATCAAGCTGCTACATGGACATGAAATCTCCACATTTCTTGTTACCAATGCTCAGTTTCCTAATGCTATCAAGTGAGTGTGACTTGACAGAGTCTTTGCTGATAGCATGACTTAGCTTTCATTTAGCACTATAACTCTATGACAGTCTTAAAGCAATCAAATAATAAAAGTTATTGATTTTTTGGGCCCCACTTTCACTCCAAATCATAAGCAAAAACCTTTCAAGTCAAGAATGCTATATTAATCCCCTGTTTAATACTTTAACAGAATAATTCAGAGACCCATCTAAATGTTTCTGATGCCAATGTATCTCCTATACCCTTCCTACTTTAGCACATTTTACATGACTGTGAAAATTTTCCTTTTTTTTCAGAAATCTTATCCCAGTGACACAGCTCTATGTTAGTGTTGATGCAAGTACAAAAGAAAGTCTAAAGAAAATTGACAGACCATTGTTCCGAGACTTTTGGCCCCGATTCTTGGACAGTTTGAAAGCATTATCAGATAAGGTGACATATTATCCACTAGTAATATTATTAGTGAGATGTCATATTATCATGTATTGTGAACTAGAGCAGATTTGGTATGACTGTGGAAAGCTCATGGCATGATTGATACCATAGCAAGTCTTGCTGTGACAGTGATGTTTTCTAGAATTTTTATAGAGTGCTTTGCTGTGACTTGACAGTGTCACAACCATGTTCATGTTGCAAGCTTTTCTCAGTCACATGAAAATCTGCTCTATGCACACTGCATCGTAAGGTTTTGTTTGGCAAGTGGCTATTGTCTTGTGTTTGCTAAATCTGCATACTGGTGTGGTTTCAGGGTCAAAGAACAGTTTATCGATTAACATTGGTAAAATCATGGAACACAGATGAAATCAAGTCTTATGCAGATCTTGTGTCTCTTGGGAAACCAGACTTTATTGAAGTTAAGGTGAAACAATATATAAGAAAATAATTATGAGAAATGAAAATCCAAATTGAAAATGGTTTTGTTTTTAAAATGCAATGAAGTCTCTTTTTATTGTTTTGATTTGTTGTTGATGTTGTTTAGGGAGTCACTTACTGTGGAGAATCCAAGGCATCTACTCTGACAATGGCTAACGTCCCTTGGCACCAAGAGGTAAGTATTGTTTTGGATTCTTTGTTATTATGACTCATGCTCAAAGGACAGGAGGGGAGATCATTGGCCTTCCATTTTTTTTTTTGGACAGGGGGGGATTGGCAAAAATTTCTGGTGTCCCAGTGTAGGGGTGGAGTGTAGGAGTAATGGATCATAAATCGGCTTACAGCTACCTGAATAACAAATGAATATGGAGCTTGTCAATAATAAATGGGCTCATATACCATTCAGACTTTGGCCTACCAATTTTATCAGGTTTGTTAAAGGATCTAAAGTAAAAAAAATTCTTTTAGGCTATATTCATTATGTATACCGCAGGGGGGGCAGAGGATATTTTAAAAGTATGGCAAAATTTCAAGATCCCCCCAACATGATATCAAAAAGTTTTGTATTCCCCCTCCCTGGCTGGAAGAAAAATTGCGACCCCCCCACTGATGCAATCCAGCTCTGAATATGATAAGTGCTTTAGCATGATTTCTAACTAGTATTCAATGGCATTGTTTAATAAAATTTCTCAAGTTTCATGCATTGTTTGTGGTTTGTAATTAAGATTGAAAAAATGACCATTCCCCCTTCATTGCAATAATAATTTGGCATCCCCCCTAAAACATCTAGAAAAAATTATGATCCCCCCCAAATATCCTCTGCCACCC
>WUAP02142246.1:0-12031 GCA_015163945.2 Stichodactyla helianthus | reverse complement strand
CAATCTTACCACTTCGATACTTGTCTTTTTGAGCTCTAATCCATGTCAAATTAATTCTAGTTTTTATTTCTACTGATAAGAGTAATGAAAACCAATAATAATCACCATACCGGCGCGGTGATTAAAACAAGTAGCTTTGAAATGATCGAATCGTCGTTGTGTGGGAAAAATTTCAACGCTTAATCGGCCAGCATCGCTTTTAATAACTTTTGCACACACACCCCGGATTTCGCTTTCAAAACCACTACACCCTTCCCTCTATGAAAAGTTTTGTTACCCGAGCATGATGAGACCGAAAATGACAACGCCCTCAAAATGAGAACGATCCCAAAATGAGAACGACCTCAAAATGCGATGACCTCAGTATGAGACACCCTCAAAATGAGAACGACCTCAAAATGCGATGACATCAGAATGAAATTGACTCAAAACACAGGAAGACCCCAAAACGAGACACCGAAAATTCGAAACTACACCACAATTCCATTGAATTATGATACACATCAAGCGCCATATTTTAATACGTGTGGGATTTAATTTTTCTCAATTGCGCATGTAAAATCCGAAGACAAAACGACGTCATTCACAGCCTCGAAGCATTCCTTGTAGTTCATTACCAAGCTATTTAAGAGCTCCAAGCGTTCGTATCATGAGCATCGAATACCCATGCTCCCAGAACTCAAAAGAGGAGATGATTTCAAAATTTCTCCCATAAAAACAATGGAATTGGGGCGTGACTGATTTTTAAACAGGTTCAAACGCACGGGCTCCTGCTTTCGTCAACGAAATCCCTCACCCTAGCGTTTTAACCTTTACATAACAATGGCACTGAAAACAATGCATAGACTAGATTATTTTCCCTTTAACGTCGTCATGGATAGCATGTAGAGTAAGGGTTTAGCTGTGAAATGGTCTGGGGGCCGACTATTCTCTCCCGATGCCTGCGGGCTAGAGCTCTTTCCCCGGGGAACGGGGAGGATGATTGTATCTTTTGGGGGTTAAAATCGTAAGTCACTCCCTCTTTTAGGGGTGAAAAAGGAAAAGCTGTTGGTTTTGAGCACATTCGGTATCTTTTAGGGGTACGCGATAAGGTGATCCCAAACATTAAACTGGATATCAGTTATCAGTTGTAACTATATTATCCTTGGCCTGTAAATGCCAAAAATATAATTACTGACACTTCGTGTAAACAATTTATCTTGTGTTTCAAAGTGGTATCCTTTAGGGCTAAAATTAAACCAGGACCACGCCCAAACTGCCCTCTTTTAGGGGTTAAATTAATTTTCTTCAACGATCATCCCCACCCTTTTTAAATAGGAGTTCCCTTCCCCCCTCGGGACTCTTTGTGAACGATTCCACCATGGTACCAGAAATGCAGAAGGGAACTTCATCACCCATCAGGTCTGAGAAGTTCATACTGCACCTCAGCTCTGCAGATATTGCAGGGGTATGGCAGTACCTTATTTTAGAATTAATTAGGACTTTTTGTTCAATTGATGTCCGAGTCTGAGGTTTGAGCCCTGCTACATATGGATAATACTGCTTCACCTCTTGTATTTCCTAGATGATACTGCTACTACCCCCTGCTGTATTTCCTGGATAATGCTGCTACACCCTTCTGTATCTCCTGGATAAGCATGAAAAATATAGCACTCACAAAAAACAGTTTTTAAAAATTCTTTACACTGTATCACTTGACATGACAAACTAGAGCTGCTTTATTTTGATTGAAATCATATGAATACATCTGAAATGAAAAATATATGAAAAGCAGCTTGTAAAAGAGTGGCATTCATACAACAGAGCCTGCAGCCACATCTACACAAACAAGGTTTTTCATGACAAGTTTTCTTGTTGAAAAGCTGGGACACTATAGTTTGTGACTATTAAAGGAGACTTAGAGAGCAAAGAAAAACTTGTCTACAAATTAAAAAAGCTTCTCAAGCAAAACTTGTTAGTGTAGATTCAGCTTTACAAATATTTCTAATAAGGGTTAATTTTCTTTGCTAATACAAAAATACGTTACATGCACAAGTACAACAGAAATCCATTTTCCTCCTTATACTTAAAGCATCAGACATCTGCTTAACGGAAATTTCTTTGCAATAATAACCTATTCATTGTTTATAATTATAAGCCACTGATAACAAGGTATCCAGACATTAGCAAACTACTTCATTTCAATGGAGCATTTATATTTTTTTTCTCACATTTTAATTAAAGTTTATTTGATTTTTGGTTACTAGAACTTCCTTTAACTTTATTCTTTTTTCCTAGAAAGGCTAAGGATACTGAATTCACATGGCAATTTTCATTTATTTAGTTTACTTTAGAGTTGAAAGTATCTTCCAAGTCCCAGATACACAATGCACCTGTCCTGCAACTACAAATTTATTGTATTGGGTTTAACACATTTCAGAAGTGTAGAATCAAAATCTACTTTAGCAACGTTTTGTGCAAGAAATTTAAGCTTGATCTGCAGCCTTCCTGGCTACAGCATGAGGTTTGTAGTCAGTGAAATGTGATTCTTTTGATGTACTGCTGGCTGGTATACTCAAGTTTTTAGTTCATTATTCATGCATAATTATTTTGTTGCAGGAAAAGTGCCGATGTCTGACATCAGTCTAAAATCATTGCCAGCAATGTGATGCGCAACAAGTGCATTATGTATCCAGACCTTTCTGAGCTTAGTTTCCTCCAATAATTTTACTACCAAGAAAGTATGTCTCAGTGTTACCACTAAGAAACTACTCCATTCTATATCATTTTAATCTAGTTTTTTCTTTTTAGTAGTGATAAAGAGAAATTAACTACCCAGAAAAATCTGAGCTCAAGATGGGATTTGAACCCATGACCTTCGGTAATCTAGTCAGAAGGTCTAACCCCCGAGTGACTGGGAACTCTATGGCGAGCTATAGTCAACTGTGGGTTTATATTTGCCTCTCAGTTTTTCTTTTCATGTAAGCGTCTCAGTTCAGACATCACATGTTGTCATGCCTTATTTCAATGACCTAGCTAGTGAGTTTCAATTTTAGGGTAGAGTTTTATTAAGGGTTCATGGTGTAGAAGCTTTAGCCCCCTCCCCTCCCTGCTCCCCCATCTTCAACATGAATATGGAGCATCATACAAATATCTCTGTCCTTACCACCCCAATATTTTTGTACCCTCCCCTATCCTCCCAAAAAATGCAACCTGATCATACAGCATCTGTACTCTAATAATTGCACTATTTCATTGTGACATCCCATCAAAAACAGTTTATTGTTTCAAAACCAAGAATCATGGTAATGGTGGGGAACAAAGCATAACAACACAAAGAAAATCAATGTTTCATTTTGGAGAATGAAGAGTTGGTAACAGCCACCAAATACAGTAAATATTGTGCATTAAACATCATTCAACATCTGCTATTAGAAAAACAGACAATTTGATAGCAAACTCTTCTTACCAGAGCCAATTTTGTTCCAATTTCTATTGTTATTCAAATGATTTTGTCCCCATCATAAACAAGCTGTAACATCATAATGAAATAAGGCAAGTGAATTGTCCCTGACATTTGGTGAATGAAAAGTTTAAAATGGGCCTTATGGTAAAGTACATTAAACTTTGTCAAATCCACTGGTTGTGATATCTGCCAATGAAAATACTAAAAAACATTGCTATTTCTTAAATTATTTTAATGATACACTACAAGAATTTTTCATTATCTTTATTTTTAACTGAAATTAAAGTTGCTAAATGTATCACAATCGAATACTATTTTGTGAAAAATTAGAAATGCACATAATGCAATGGTGAAAATAAATTTCTACAAAGTTCTTTTACTTCAAGAAGTTTAGAGTCTCTCCACATAATTTGCTGGAATCATGCCAAACTGTCCAGTTCTCTCCACCCTACCTTCCATCCACCCCTCGTCAATGATGTTTACATCAGTAACTATGTCACCTTCCACAAAGCTTACTTCATCATCATCTGCAGCAGTGTAATCATAAATAGCCCTGTAACATTCCTGAAAATTATAATAGATTTAAATGTTGACATCAGTGAAACATTTGGGTTTGTAAAATGTTTAGCTTTAGTCCTCCTCTTTAATTAAAATCTGCTATTACCCATTGTGATTAGTTGAAAGTTTATAAAGACAATAGAAGCCATTTTAGTGTTATTGTTTAAAAAGATACGGACATGCTGTAAGTAAGTATCATGAGTTCCATTTGATACCAGACCTGCTCTTAGCAGGGCTCAAAATAGGAAAAAATTTGGCCTGCCACTTTTTTATTTTTGACAGATGAAACAAATTTTGACCTGCCATTTATTTTTATGACATGCCACAAAAAAATAAACAAGACTTCCCACAAAATAAAATTCCAGGATATTCAGACTCCTGAATACCCCTGTTATCAATGACAGATACTCAGTCATGCTACTTACTGTTCAATTAAACATGTTTATGCCAAAATGTAACAAACTAATAAAAATTAACTCAATTACAACAACTTGTAGTGTCTATGTATTTTGAATATGATAGGAGGGACTGACCCTGGAAACTGTGGTTATATATTTATGTCCAAGTGGCAGAATACATAAATTGTATTAGGTTGTCTTGTTCTCATTATATTCAATTGTATTGTTTATTGTCTATTGACTTAAACTTACAACTGAAACTGGATTCACATTTCTGCACTTAATACCAAATGCATGATGGGTTAAATTAGACAAGAAAACCACTGTCCAATACATGTCCACAAACTAAATGGAGGGTTTTACCATGGAGAGCTAAAGTTGAGGGACACTCTTTCAACTGGTAATATTTTTGATTGGAGGTGATTCATTTGTGAATAGGAACAATCACTAGATAAAGAAACAGTGAAAGATGGTGTCCAGTATTTTCACCCACAATTTCATTATCCACTTGGCAGTTCATAATTATTTTTGCCTGCCAAACCTTAAATTTGGTCTGGCATTTGGCCATTCACAGGCCGCTATTTCGAGGCCCGTCTTAGCCACACCACTCCTCCCCTGCTTGGGAATTCCTTCCTTCTACCCTCTTCTAATAAATATGTATATAATGACTCTACTACCAGTGACATGCACCACACCACAAATGTTAATTCATTACCCATACCTTGGAGGAAGGTGGGTGGGTGGGTGGTTGCTGCTCTTGAGGAGGAGGTTGATAATGCATTTGTTGCTGTTGTTGAGTTCTTACTCTGTCCTCATAGCCAGGTTGATGTGGGTTGGATCCTTCTACACCTTTAATTTGATCACATAAAGCTTTATTTAGCAATTTCATTACTTGAGGACTCTAGGATTCATTATTGTTCCTTTAGCAGTATCACAAACTTCAACAAGCCAGATTCGAACATACCAAGTGTTTATTACTGGGCTACCTGTGGTAGACCAGTCTAAAAATGCAGCGCATGTCTCCGTTTTTTTGTTTTTTTTTTCCTGTGCAGCAAAATCCAAAAATTGCACAATCAGTACCCAGGACTCTACGGGGCAAGTAAGGTACAGGGTTCCCGGATGCAAGGGAATGTTGCAACTGATGCAGATGTCAATCGATATGTCGATTATAGGTGATGCCAACCTAGTGGTGTGGGTGGTCACGTGACATACAGACAAACAACTGCGCATGCTCTCCTTTGATTGCCGCTGACGAGCAGGATCAAAGGCTCATAAAATATTGTTATAGAGTGAAAACAAATTTTGGGTAAGTACTTCATGTATGCCAGATTATAATAATATACTAGGACACAAGGGAGCTCCTATTTTTATCATTTTTTGCATTTTTTGCAATCACAATACTCCCAGGACATTATAATCTGGAATACATGAAGTACTTACCAAATTTTGAGATAATTTTCATGTGTTCTGTAAAGCATTTAAATACGGGAAGCGACGTTTTGTTTCTTATGATCACCTCTTGGTATTCACAAGTACAAACGAACGGGATTCAGTTGAACTGGTCAGTTTTTCTAACAGAAAATACTAGTATATATTATTTTTATCCAGATTTTATTAGAGGAAAATTTATTTACTACTAGCCGTACCTGACCAAGAATGACTTTATGTGAGTGTTAATAAAATTGCAGCTAAGTTCATTCCTTTGATTCACTTATTTGAAGCTTAAATAGGTAAAGAAGACCTATCGAACGATCTAGAATAGTCTGAAGATTTCTAGAATAAGATATAACATTGAGAGAATTTATTTGAAGCATTTGAATCGAATTAACACAGAACTCAGAACTATATTGAGAACTCAACACATAGCAATTCAAAAGTGCTTTAGAAATGAGATAAATTATTACCAGGTTTACATGAAAAATCAACTAACTAATATAGAGAGAATTAGCAATACATCTTTGAAAGAAGATTTGCATCGGAAGGTCAGCAACATGTACATTTCGACAGGGAAAGACAAACACAACACGATCAAAGCTGACTTAGGGAGCATTCATTTTTTAGGAGAGTGGGGGGGCGGAGGAATTGAGGGGGGGCCATAAAAAATTTACTAGAAGAAAAGGGGTGGGTCACAGTTTTTTTGAAAGTTAAACCAGGGGGGCTATTATAATTTTATATTTGGTAGTGGGGTGGGTCATCAATATAGTTCAATTCCTTGCCAGGGGGGCAAAAACGATCATTTATTACGGGATTTACATGATCAATCGATAAAATAGCAAAGAACGAGATAATATACCTGTTCGAAGAAAGATTTAGGGCCGTTAACTTGTCTTACAGGCTATATGAAGGCCGTAAATTACACAAACACTGACAGCTTCTTTGCTGATGAAAGCGTGCTATCGAATGGTCTCGAGTTTTCACATGGGGGTGGAGGCGTGGACTAAGCGAAGCAAGGTTTCTCAATCAGCATGATTTTATCACCAATGAAAACCCAAACTATCCAATATTTCATTTTAAAATTCCAGTTGTTTTGAAGAATGAATTCCAGCAATATTCTTCCTCTAATCTAAAGAACAACAGTAGTTTTTCACAACCAAAATAGTGGTGCCTACATAAAACGTAAATTCCCAATCATGCATTGTACACGTGCCGCTCAGACTAAGCCGTGATAAAACTCACGTCTAGGACAGGAAATCGTGACATCAAACCACAGGTAGCCCAGTTTACGCTCTCAGAGCGTCTAGTTACCTCTTGAACTGTTACAGCTTTAAAATATACATTAACTGACTGACTTGCTAACTTTAGGCACAAGCCACCTCTACTTTGGATATAAAACTTAGATGTATCCTAGATTTCTGCAATCTTCTAATGTTTCTATTTTTAGTAGCTTATGTAATGCAAACCTCAGATTCCAGAGGTTCTGTTTGCTTTTTGTGATTGGTAGGAAGAGTGTCATGAATGCCCATTCTTTTTTTTCTGGCCGAGTCCCATACTCAATACCCTAGATCTTGCCCATGACAGATAGTAAACCTCTTCAAATTAATAACTTTTCTAAGTCAGACAAACAGGATTTATCATATTTGAGCTTTAAACAACACCATATATGGCATGACAAACAAAAGGAGTGTGTGTACAGAAGCTAGACCCATGGGAGATCAAATAAAAATGACATTTTAGGACCCTTTTATATCTATATATATATTCCAAGTACCTACCTGCTAAGACAGCACCTCTGTCAGACGTTCCAAGTCTCATCTCAGCTGAGGAGCCAGTATATTTCACATTGCTAATGTTTTGTGTGTTTTTCTTGATTCGCAGTGTTTCTGGATCATCAGGGACTGCTGTGAAATGACCTTTCTCTTCCTCAAATTTTTTATGATATTCAACCTTGAAAAAAGGCAATCAAACATTATTATATCATTTAGAATTAGCCTGAAGACTGGTGCTGTACAATGGGAATCTTAGTCAACTTAATCTTTAAAAACCTTACAATGTACTTGATGATTCAGAAATCAGTTGTAGAGGCCTGACAAAGAGGATGGTCACTGCCAGAGTCATTTACATCCTCAGTGAGTATGTAAGGTCACTCCAATGCAGATTTAGAAAGTGAGAAGAAATGGGACTCCTCTTTACAGTCATCAGAGGTGTGTGCAGATAATATGATGAAGGCAGCACACTTTCCTCAGTTATTTTAAGACCTCCTGAATGTTAGTCCTTACCAGGGATTAAACCCACAAACTCCTTTAGACAGACAGTGTTAGTCTCAGTTTGTAATGCTAAAAAAATGATTTGTTATTGCTAATCACCACAAAAGTACAGCAAAGGCACAGCCCAACAGGGTTGAACTCAAACCATATGAAGGTGCCTCTGGCAACCACTATACAGTCCATGTCCCCGGAGCACAGCTCTAACCAGTTTGAATTAGTTAGGATTGGTTTTACAGGAGGGAGGAAAAACCAGAGAACCAGAAAAACCCTCAGAAACAGAAAGAGAACCAACCAACTCAGCTCACATGGGGTCAACTGGGATTTGAAACCCGGACCTCAGAGGTGAGAGGAGAGCATTTTACCACCACACCATCCTGACTCCCACCTCACTTTGGATCAGGTGAGCTAATTGATGATCAGTCACAGAGGTTAAAATGACACAAAATGACATAGATGGTACAATGACCAATCATCATCTGTCCCAAATCACATTGTGAATATTACAGAACCCTATAAATGCCTCTCACCATTATGCCTATGGAGGGGAGGTCAGGCATATGTAGAGTATAAGCATGTTGCATGTAATGCACTTAATGTTTAGTCCCTGAGTGTTGGGGGATAGTCACGCTACCCAGAGGAAATTGAAATAGGATCTTGCTCCTTGGGTCAGGCATTTGACAAGTACATTCTCCCCCAGAGGAGGAAAATTTGAAACATGACAGAACAAGAGAGACTGAAAGGAAGGTGGAATTTGACATTTCTTGGAGTTCCAGGGGTAGGGAAACTGACTCTGGCATGTCCAAAAATATCAATTCCAAGTTTGCCTGTTCCCCCTCCACCCTTGCACTAAACAGTCATAGGATGCTGTCTCTATACTTACCTGGCTTTGTTGTTTTGTTTGTTTAGAAAGACGAAGATTCTCTGGTGTGTCAGCAACAACAGTGTGTTTGGTGGTTGGGTAGTGCCTATTGAGGAAAAAATAAAAACTCTTAGCTGAAGAGAGTGATTTTTTAATTCTGATACCAAAGTTGTCTTTGTTTGTATAAACTTTAGCTTAGATTAAAAACTTACAGTACTTAATCTTATCCATTTCAGTATAGCATGACGTCATAGATCTAGATATTTTGTAAGTAAGTGCTCTAGTTTACAACATACACCTATATTGTATCAGATCTACCTACAACCACCCCACTTCAGTATAACATGACACAAACTCACACTAGAACAAAAAATAGGATTCCATATATTGGACATGGTATTGGAGCTTACACCAGAAAAAATATGGCCATTCAGAAGCAGTCTTAAATACAGCCATTCAGAAGCAGTCTTAAATATGGCCATTCAGAAGCAGTCTTAAATACGGCCATTCCGAAGCAGTCTTATATTCATCAGTATTCCATTCTTCCTTCCCATAATGCATTTGTATTTTCTAATGTCTTGGATAAAGTAGTTACACAATACAAGAAGTTTGAATACAAAGTTCAAAATAGCAGGCTGTGAATAGGCAAAGTGCAGCCCAAATCACTGAAATAACATTGTGAAAAGCTTTTTACAAAGACCCAACAAGCTTATCTTGAATTAACTGTTAAAAATTTCATTGAACTGCATACATATTGTCTTCAAACATTTTGATACTAGCATGTATTTGGAAAAACCTATAGATATTGGTGCTTTTACATAACTATATGATCTAAATAAATATACAGCATGTGGTATTACATAGCACTGCATATTTTATAATAAGAATTACTAATACATTACAGCTACAACACGATGGAACAATTTGATACAACCAAATTTAATTCTGATAAATAGGTTATTACAGTGCGACTACTCCAACCAAGGCCACCCAAACAAATTTTCATGTAAATTATCCAATCATGATTGAGTATATAAACAATAGAATCTCTACAAAATGTTTGAAATTTTGCTTAAAATGCACAGAATTTGCTTTGTTTATGTATGAATTACATTGAAATTGAACAAGAAGCATTGTATGCTGTAGAAACTCACAACAAATCTGTCAAGTGTCAAAAATTTATCTGAAAATTTGTTTGGGTGGCCTTGGTTGGAATAGCTGCACTGCAACATAACAGCTGCAAGAAGAAAAAGGTGGTACCAAGCTGTTAAGCTGACACGTGGATGTGTAAAAGAAATGTTATACAAATATTTAGCAATCTTTGGAATATAACTTCCTATAACAAGAAGCTGAATCACTTGTCAATCAATTACACATCACTCTGAAATCCTTCCAACAACTGGTTTTTGCATGTCTTGCTTCACAAAATGTTGGCTAAGGAGGATAGGTTTGTCTGAAGATTGACTAGACATTATATCAGGTCAGAAAGAATATGAACTCTGGTTGTAAACTAAAACGAGCTCACAGTAAGAGATCAGATTTCGGTGTGTAGAAAATGCACGATTAGGAAAAAAATTGTTAGCATAGATGTTATGTTTACAAATCCAAGAGAATAACACTTTAATGAACAACAACTTGAAAATTTAATCCAAAAGCAGACATTAAACGTCGTCTGAATCTATAGATAACTAACAGACAATGTTTAGGCGGAGTTTGGGCAAATAAATGTTGGAATCAAACAACAGTCTATAGGAATGTTTTAACGATTTCAAAACATCTGCCTCATATACTGTAGAAGTGTTACAGTTCGCGAGGAAAGGTTAGTTGAAGGAACATAATCTAGAATCTACTTTTAGTGAGCCAAACCGCACATAACTTGGGTAGTTTAGGGCTAATTCAGTTTAGTTCCTTAGAAAAATGTAAATGTTTTAATATTGTTGACAAGCCATTTGCTAGAAGTCGCGTTTCAGCTATAAGGTTGCTGCAAGCTTTCACGATGTTAACACTGCATCACATGTGTACATGCCACCCAAATACTATAACAAGTATTTTTCATTATAACATAAGTGAACTAAAATGAATTTCACTAAGGATTCGTGAAATGATATTAAGGGTTTTTGTAATACAATCCACTACAGACTAGAAAAACCCTCTGATAAAAGCATTCCCAAACCCCATCCAATTATGATTCGTATTTGACAACAATACGATGCTTAACTTGGTTAGCAAATGCATCGTAAAGCGATTGATTTGAATAATTATCTTGGCATTTGCCACGAGTTCTTAGTAAAAACTGATACTGGAAGCCGTCAAACATAAAGAGTAGAGTTTTAATTGAGCCGTATATGTTATATACTTTATATACTTACGCTGCACAATAAGGATTTTTGTCGTAGCCTTTGTAGTTCTTCATATTAAGCGTCATATTGCAGACTACACATTTAAAACATGACTTGTGCCAGAACTGAAGGATAATATAGAATAGTCATAAAAGACACGAGAATACAAAAGCGTGATGTGAAAGTGTCTTACGACCCTCAGGAGGACAATATTCACAGAGGATTACCTTGTCAAGACAGTTCAATTTTTCCATCGGATAGACGGTTTTGCTGCATTTACTGCACTGTGGGTTCATCTTGGATCGCTTCGATTCCACTCAAAGATGTGATTTAGAATATTCAATAATGCTGTGGAGTATGATGAATTGGTTATTGTCGAGGAAAAATGCCTAAAAAAGGCACAGAACTGAACAGTTCTCGAACCTTGACAATTGATAGTTGGTTGGACGGACCGGCCTGACGGTGAATCTACGAAGGGGAGAGGTTCTATCCCATGATCCAACACGGTCTATCGTAACCAGTCCACGTGGACCAGGAGAAGGGATGTGGTAGTGGTGGAGGGGGGGGCGGGTACCATGCAGGGAATTTGAGGCTAGAAAACATGAATTTTTCCTGTATTTCAAAAGCATAGCCAAAGTAGCCTTAACATAGAGCAAATGGAAACTAGCGAGTAAACTAGTATAGGCTGCGTCGGTGTGTAATAAATACAATAACCAATAAAAGGAAAT
>WUAP02142235.1:0-10291 GCA_015163945.2 Stichodactyla helianthus | reverse complement strand
GGGGGGGGGGGGGGGCCCAGGGAAAGAAAATGTAAAAGGGGGGGGAAAGTCAGGTAAATATCCAAATAAAGATTTTAGAAACCCCCAAGCCGCCCCCCCCCCCCCCCCGTCCATGCCCATAAAAAGCGAACGGTCCCTAATGTTGTGCTATAACCGTCCACAAGTGTTAGAACTTCACCGTCGTTCGAATGACCACTTAAAATGGCGTTCCTGTCTCATTCATAGACGTTAAACAAGGAACTACGTGTTTATCAGTTGCTACATGAATAGTCACCCTCTTTATAGCACTGTTACATTAAGGTAGGGTGACCCTGGTGCTAAGGAAAGTCCTTTGTATTTTCATATGCACCAAAAACACACTTGTTTGCCCTCGATACTTTACGAATAACAATGAGACTGCGTGCTTGTCCATTTGGATTCATAAAATACCTACTAATGCCATGACCAAATTGAACTCGGTCTACAGGCTCTTCTCGGACTTTTTATCGTCTAATTGTTTTCAAGCGTGTAGTTCCATTATTTTTATCAATTTGATCTAAAGGAGCCAAAGATGAGCTTTCAGACCTGAGTGTAGAAACAGGGACAGGAACAGAACCCAGTGTAGACCTGGATGAATCAGACGCAGCCTCCGATACCTCCTCAACAAAACCCAAGCTTATCGCCCCTGAAGCCTTCACTCACACAACCAAAGACACCTCACGTCCAGAGAGTAACGCAAGTAACGCCAGTAGTGGGACTGTAGTCTCTGCACTCGAGGCCTCGGAAAATTCCTTGGATTCTGTAATGTCTTCAGTCACGTCTAGACTCTCTGATAGCACCAAGTCTAGCATCCAAGAGGCAGCGTCCCAGAATCTTTTTGGACCACCCAGTGGCGTCCTTACACCTACATCTCTGCCTTTACCGGGTACGCCGCCGTTCTCTAGGGCTCCTGACCCCACTACAGTTCCTATACCAACATTCAAGTCATCACCGATATCTCCCATGAACAACGAAGTTGTGTTGAATTCAAGCCCTGGGGGATTGTTAGGTCTTGATGATGAGGGTAAAGAAGAGAGAACTGAGCAGGATTCGGAAAGTGAGGAACGTTCTTTGACTCCTGTAGCGGACGTGACAGTGGAAAGGATTGAACAAGGAGAAGTGCATTTTCCATCGCCGGTTGGTAAAGATCCTATTGCAGTGACTAAAGTGATGACGTCCGAATCCACTGAAAGGGATGGTAAGCTAGCTTCACATAGATTGCGAACAGTATGACTGTGCCATGGAACGAGTCGCTGACCGTACGGAATAGACCAAATACACTTGGGCTTGATGTTTTCTATTTCAAACCACGTGTCATTCCCTTGACAATACGATTTTTTGTTCGAAGCTTTTTCATATTGTATATTTCCAAGCGCTGCCGAGAAACAAAGAAATAATACCCAAGGGAATGACATGTGGTCTGAAATGGGTAAACAAATATGCCTAAGTGGATTTGGTTCATTGACGACATTTGCGGAACCAACCACGGGGCACGAGATCACTGTGCATTTAATGATAAAATTTGTTTGACACGGCAAAATCACGGTCACGGCACGGTCTGTACCTTGAATCACGTGACGTACGATCTGTCGCTTGCTCCAAAGCTTCACCTTAATTGGATTTAGAATAAAAGCTTCTTTATTGTTGAAGTGCTACCCTAAATGCGTTGACACAAGGTGTAACATTTCTACTTCAGCAACAATGCGTACAACAAATGCGCGCAATGCTGTACCGTGTGTTCGGAAGCGTAAAAGCACCACGGGACGAAGGATTTGTTGCTTTCAGATGGACGTCAATGAAGTTACGATACTTAGTTTCTCATTTTTGACATTTGATTGACGGCTGTCTAAACAGTCTTGTCTGAAACTTTAGAGCGCCACTTCAATGATAATGGCTATCAAGAAAGGCATTTCATGAGTCTGCGAAATGCGGATGCGGTTTTGGTGAATTGAACACGTGCAGGCTTGATGGATCGCCATTCACCTTATTGTTATAGCCGTGCCACACATCCTGCTCGCTGCGTCCAAAAATGAACGATGTATTTCAATAACTTGCAAATAGATAAGGGTATAATCTTTTTACTTTAGAACCTTCTGGTGATGATGTAGTGCCTGAAGATGTCACACCCATAAAAGACACCTCCTGGATGACTGCCAACGAAAGACTCTCGCCCCGTGAACAGACACCCCATGCCAGTCTAATGAAGATGAAAAAGGCAGCTCTGGGACCCGGGTGAGTGATCTACATTCGTTAAGTTCAGAGTAGTTTTCTGATAGCTGTGAAACGTCATGGGATTGATGACATCCATTGAACCAATCATAGCGCGCGAGATTACTGCTTATCCAATAAAAATGTTTGACACGGTAATATCACAGTCACCGTACATGTACGTTCGTACCAGAAGTTTTTCGATTACGATCACCATCACCATCACGAACACGGCACGATTACCACCGTTACCATCACGACACGATCGCGATGACAATCACAGCACGATCACGATCGCCATCAAAGCACGATCACGATCATCATCAAGGTCACTGCTCGACATCTATTCTGAGCGCGTACAATCTGCTACTATATTGAATTCCGTGGTGTTGTTCTTTGTTCCTAATCTGTTTTATCTTTTTTGTTGTTTTTCAGTCTTGTATCATCCCCTATATCAAAGGTGGATATTCCTCCAGAGTCACCAAGACAAAGCGAACAGGTTTGTACTATTTAACTATTAGATCCGTGTAGAATTATAGCTCACGAGGCGCAGCCGAATGGACTACTTGACTCGTAGCTGATGAGGGCGAGAGGTCTAATAGTTTTAGTATAAACAAACTAGTTAGACAGTGATAGAAAATAAACATAACCTCAAAAATTTGGCGAAAACCATGGGAAGATGCGAGGCAAACGCCATTGTTTTGATATACTTTATGCTACTAGTGGACTATCACTAATAGACCCATAGTAGCATAGCCAATCAGAATCTAGGATTTGTGATAGGCCGCTAGTTTGTTTATTTTATCAATTAGACAGGACAAAGCCACTCGCCAATACGTAATTAGTAGATACTTATACTATGGCTTAATAAACAATTTCATCACGTTTTCGCGGGAAGCAAGTTCCTTATACACTGCTTTCTTACGACCCAGAAAGCATTTCTTTGTTATCATTCAGCTATTTCAGTCGTGTTTACTTATTCTGTTGTTATCTTCATCTTTCAAGGATTTCTCGTTTACCCTAAAGGAGTTACTACAGCTGGTGAAATCCCAAGAGAAGCAGATCGTGTCCCTCAGGCAGGAAGTGAGCTCGTATCAAACGCACAACCGCCAGACCATAAGTGAACTGGTCAGAGGAGAGGTGGAAAAACTAGAGGATACTATACTAGAAAGGGTGAACGGTGGACTCGCACAGCACAGCATTGAAGAAAGTATCCTGATACCATAATAACCCAAATGGAAATTTTGCTCCAGGGGGCTTTTATTTACCAGGGCGGGTGGGCGGGGGTTGGGGGTTGGGGGTGGGGGTGGGTAAAGGGGTGGGTATGGGGGTGGGTGGAGGTGAATTTAGGTGTTTTTGGGACGGGTTTGTACTGAAGTTTATTGTAACTTAATTTGGGGCGGGGTCATAAAAGAATATAAGAAATGTGAAATGGTAAAGGATAGGCGGTTAGAAGAGATTGTAGATGCCATGTGGGGGAGGGGGGGGGGGGTTGGGGGGTTGGTTAACCCTGTACCATGTAGTATCTCAAACCTCTCTTGCTCTTATGAGGAATTTAGATGAGAGCGAGAGTGGGTTAGGAGCACGTGTACTGTTGCTTCTTGGCCATTCAAGTGAATCCAGGAAACCTGGCAGAAGTGTACAGGATTTTGGCTGCGTAAGAGGGGCAGAGAGCGGTCGGTTGGGTTAACCTGAAGATGGATTTATTAAGATTCCAGAAAAATAATTACACCAATATTCCCTTCAAATTAACTGGAAGAGGCACGCAAGATGCAGTGCTACCAGCGAAAGAAGGGCAGACAGGGTAGGGTGAGTGGCTATATAGAGTGGTTTTCGATTGGGAAACGTACGGTACTGACTTACAGCACGTACACGGTGCGGTATGCAGCAACACTGAAATGGCTTCCCATTGTTTTCATGTGAATTATCCAATCACAGCGCGTAGTTACCGTTACGGTAAAGTACGGCACTGCTACAATACGACTAAGAATTCGCCTTACCGTTGCCCATTCATACGAAATCCGCTCTATTTACTTTAGGATGGTGAATGTGTAATGTTTGGTAAGTAGCTGGTGTTGCGTTGTCATTGTCCTTACATCAAATGAATAAGATCAACGACTCGAGAAAGCTCTGCGTGAACGACAAACAGCCGATAAAAAGAAACAGGAACACCTGACCAGTACTTTATCACAGGCTGTCACCAACTCGATAACAGGAAAACTGGACAAAACTTTAAAAAATGAGATGAAGAACAACGTAATACCAGCCATACAGAAGGTGTTGACACCTGTGCAAGAACAGCTGAATACAACCATGGCACAGGTACTATTGATTTAACCAATATAAAACGCGTGCACATGTCTCAGTACTGTGATATAAACAGGATGGGAGATGTAGAGCACGGGAAAATCGAGCTTAGGAGTGCTCCACATCTCCCAGAGTGTTTATATGACAGTACAGAGACATAAGCGATCGTTTTAGCGCGGGTGTATCTCTGTCCTCTGGCATAAACAGGGTAGCCAGCCAATCAGCGCTCGCGTTGTATCTCAAATATTTTATCATTTATGATATGACTTCAAATAACGCGCATTCTGTTTGGTTAATTAGCCTGTAATAGCATACATACATAGGGTGGTGTGCATTGCTAATTTGGTCGCTGTAGTCTTAGGTTCCTTACATAGAGTCTGTGGATCTCTCCTGTGCTTCAAGGGTTTTCTTCGGGTTCTTCGTTTTTCCTCCCTCTGCTAATACCTACTTTTGAATAGAGTACCAAAGTGATGACGTCATAAAACCAAAATTTCTGATTTTTTTGAAATTCATTTAAATAGTCTGAAAGAACATGGTGTTCAATACGTACTTACCAAATTTCAGACTCCCAGTACCATTTGTAGCCGAGATATTAGCGTTTTTATGGTTGGGTGACCACATACAAATCCTTGTAAATTTGACCTGGTTCCTTTCGTTTGGAACCAGATCAAATTAACAAGGATTTGTATGGAGTCACCCAACTATAAAAACGCTAATATCTTGGCTTCAAATGGCACTAGGACACTGAAATTTGGTATGCAGTTATTCACACTCATGCCCTTTCAGAATATTTTTACAAATCCAATAATTTCTAAAAAAAATATGTTTGTGACGTCACACTTCGGTACTCTATTCCTATCCGATCTGGCGTCGACGGCTTAAATATTTTCGCTTTTTTTCAATAGAAGCTGACAGCTGCCGATGCCGTACTAAAGGACAGCATCAACAAGATGGTCAAGAATAAGGTAAAGAAGCTTCCTTAGCTTAAAGTGCGGTAATACGAGCAACAAAATCGTGCAAGTTGTCGCGCAATACTGTTGCTCGTATTGTCACTACGCGAGTTGTCACGCAACAAAAATCGATGTTGCAAGTTGTGGCTGCTGGTTGAAAAAAGCAGAAGCTCTTTCTCACCTATTTTTTGCAAAAAGTCTCACATCGAATATTGCAACGTGTATATTATCCAGCAAGCATGATGGACGATACCCTTTTTCGCTATAACATAATCTACACTTGCGTTGTTTGTTGTATTGTCTTAGGGTGTAGTAGAATCTATTGGTAGCGCAGCAGCCAGTGCTCTTCAGGGACCCATCCAAGACACCTACAGAGAAGCATTCCAGAATACAATCCTGCCTGCTTTCGAGAGGGCTTGTCAGTCAATGTTCCATCAAATCAATGACGCTTTCCAAAAGGGAACTCATCAGTGTAAGTAGGAATTTAATCTAAGTATATTAGAAAAGGTGTTCTTGTGTGCGTTGTGTACACGTGTGTGTGTGTGTGTGTGTGTGTGTGTGTTTGTGATAGGGGAGGACTGGATATAAAAGTTGTGGTAGATGGTGCGTAGTCTCTTGAAAGAAAGGAAGGATTGACGAGAGTACACTTATGGTGTGAGCAGTCTTGAAATGGTGGTAGAGAGTTAATGATGGTTATGAGGGGGGGGCGATTAAAATATTTGAAAATAGCTTTGGAGGTAGATGTAAGATGATTTTTTTTGGGGGGGGGGGAAGGGGCTTCTTTACCAAAGGAACAATGAAGATACATCCCATGCAAAGGTTTTTACATTGGTGAGGAAAGGCCCTCATTCAATGCACCTTCCGGAGTTACCCATAATTCTCCTTGATTAATCGCGTCCAAGGGAGGTCAGGGTCTGGTTAGGGACAAAGTATATGAAGGAGACTAGGGAAATTGAACGAAACAAACAGCGTTTTGTCACGTGGATAAAAATGCGAAAGGATGTATATGGATTTGCCAAGTAGAATATCTGAATAACAGCACTTTTCCTGTTCTCGTTTGGACACAGTAGACGAATTTCCCAAAAACTACGATCAGTTTTCAATGTTCTTGTCCCCTGACCTCGCTAGCGCGAGCAAATCCTAAAGAATTGTGGGAAACTCCGGGAAGGAGCATAGACCAAATCCACTTCGGCCTAAGGTTTCACATTTCAGTTCACGTATCATCCTCTTGGGATTAAGACTCTTTATTCGAGGTTCGAACATATCAACGTGTCTTCTCAAGCGTTTCCGAGAAACAAAGGAGATAAGACCCAAGGGAATGACGCGTGATCTAAAATGGGAAAACATTACGCCCATCCAATCACATTACTATACTTTACAGACTTGGACAAGGTAGCCATGACAGTGGAAGCACAGAAACGAGAGGAAAAAGAAACCCCTAACCCAGCCATCGAGCAGCTTCAGACAAAAGTACAGTTGCTACGATCTGAATTTCAGAGACATGCTAGTAACAACATCCATGATGTGGAGTCTGTTCTCCAGAAACAACTGGCAACTGCTCTGCACAGGTACATCATTCTAAATGTATGTCACACAAATTGTAATTTTAGTTTCAGATTTTCATTATTTGTAATTACATAGTGCGCGCGAGCTAAGTTGGATTAGTGCGATTTTCTAGCGGTAAATAATCATGGTAGACTTCTACCACGGACAGTTGACAAGAATTGTCATTGTTGTTTCTTTAGTTTACGCGAAGAAATGATTTCACGGTTTGAGACGCAAGTCAAACTGTCTGTGCAAGAGGCTGTTAAGACAGAGGTTCACCATGCCCTGCAAGAGGTGCGGCAGACTTACAGCACGACTGCTGCTGCTGTTGCAGAAACAGTTCCACAGCAAGTCACTGTTGATCACAAGGTAAACGAGATAGATAACTGACCTGCTTAGTGGTAGCTTTGTGATGATGGTGGTGGTGGTGGTGATGATGATGATGACAATGGTGATGGTGATGATAAAGATACTGATGACGACAGCTGGTGATGAACGTAAAAATATATTTTAGTGATTATGACGATAATGTAACTCCCTCGTGCAACTTGTTTTACAAGGCCGTCGCACACAAGTTTCATCTAAAAGTTTCACCATGTAACAGGACCTTAAATGTTGATGTGACACTGTTGTTTTTGTTTTTGTTGTTGTTGTTGGTGGTGGTGGTAATGATAATAGAGATGTTGCTGCAGATGTTTATGATTCTGTTGATGATGATACGATGCTGTTGTTGTTGTTGATGATAATGAATGTTAAGAAGGGTGACTGTTAAAGAGTTTTTCAGTTGTTTTGATGTCATAATAAATTTTTCTACCAACACGGTTATTACAGCATTTAGCTGATGCGGTCTTGTGAAGAGTGAAATCAAATTAGAATAACGAAAGAACATTAAAGTATTACTGCATTGTTTATGAAGATAAGTATTTTTGTCTTTACGACAGAAACATATTGGTGATCTCATACAAGCAGGTCATATAGCGCAAGCTTTCCAAGAAGTGAGTATATAGTGTTCTTTCTGAGCTTGTTATAAAATAACTCCATTGGGTTTTAATCACACGTCACCATGTTTATTCCCAACAGAATGAAAACTTTTGTTCTTCCCCGGGTGAACTCGTTCTGAAGTGCTTGAATGCGAAGCCACGCGGGGAAAATGTATTGTTTCGACCAACATGGCTGCCACGTGATAAAAGCGCACAGAACACATACTCTGATTGGTTAAAAGTCATGTGACATAAGAGTATGGCCGAAATATTGTTAACAGTATCGTGTACTGTATTTGCGCATGCGTTGACGTGATACTTAACCCGGCCACATGGTTTGCTCTGTCATTGGCCTCGCTCTTCATTGCTGTGTATTTTTAGTTGCTTTTCGTGACCCACCCTTCTCACCTCAGGGCATCAGGAAAGGTGAATATAAATAATTCCATTGATACGTGAGTGTGACAGGTGCAAAGCATAACGAGCCGCAGCTTGTTAGTTACCCTTTTACCCCTAACAGATTGGCGCTCTGAGATTCCTTATCTGTTGGGGGTCTTTTCGTAAATTATAAATTTCGACCTACCACTTCATTTTACTATGAAATCAAACAAGTTTATAAATACTTGTAGTGAAAAACGTCATATTCGTTGATGGAGTTAAAATATCGTGGACTTCTGAATTCGAAGCGTTCAGGCACTCACTGATACAAATACCATGGACTTCTGAACTCGACGTGCTTAAGCACATGACAAATGTTGTGGACTTCTGAGCGGCTCGTGATGTGACCCGTGGATAGGTTGCCATGGTTACCTATAACGTATCCTTCAACTTGACAAGTTATCCACACTTAAACAATTTCAGTAATAGTAATGTCCGTGAACTGTCAGGCTTTTGAAATTACTAGGGTTCCGAAATTGTGATACTAATCAGTACCTGTTGTTTTCTGGCTTTAGGCATTGACAGCAGCTGATCTTAGTCTAGTGGTTTTCGTGTGCGAGTCTGTAGACAGTAATGAACTCTTCTCACAGACCAGCGAAAACACTCAGTTATCTCAACCAGTTTTGCTCTCACTGATCCAGCAGCTCTCCGTCGATTTGCTCACCAACACCGAACTCAAGCACAGGTGACAATGGCACTATTGCTTACTTTGTGCATCTTTTTTTAAGGAAAACATGGATGGTGTGCGCTGGTAATGCGCTGCCTCTCACCGCTGGAGTTCATAAACCTCATCCCCTGAGCACACCCTTTCAAAAATTAGGGGTAACTCTGGATTCCATTTACTCATATATCATATCATGGGCTATTTGTGATGCGCTTTAGAGTTCCTCCAGTACCGCAACTTTGCAATACTAAGTACAAACGATTCTATTTTTTGAAATCTTAGGTACCTAACAGAAGCAGTCATGTTACTCGACTCCAGCAACGAGGTGACCCGAGAACACATGCCCGCAGTTCTTAACAGTCTTTGTCAGCAGTTGACGTACGCGATTAGCGAATGCTCAGGAGTGACTCAAAGAAACCTTAGAATGCTTCACATGGCCGCCAAATCCCTTCTGAGATAAATCTAGTATCAGACAGTATTCCTGCTGTTATTATTATTGGTTAGATTCCGAAAAAAATATATATATGTGGTTTTGATAGAATCGAAAGTAAAATTATATACACAGATTCCTGTATCTAGTCCTCTTTGTTTCTGTTTTGGTCTTCGCACACAATCAATAAACATGTTTATATACATATCGTTTGTACATGTTGTATGGTAAATTAGAAGGGAGACGGAGGGAAGTCCAGTACCTAAACGTGATGACAGCTACCTCTTGTTTATTTACTAAGTCTTTGGAACCCCTTTTTCTTCCCATTTCCGGTCACTCCTCGACCTTCTACTCCCTCTGTTGCCCATCCATCTACATCCACCTTCGCATTAGTGGGGAAAAAAATTTCTCTAACTTTGTAGTTTTCCTAGTGGTGCAGACTTTTTTTTTTACAAAGAACTACACTCGCTCAACATAGATCGAGTTGCGACGCAAATGTCCCATTTTCTTGACCTCAATTAAAGAACACAGACCCGATTGAAAATATGTCGATGCAAATCATACTTCCCGAGTTGCCCGGCCGCAGTATGAGACGGGAACTGGAAGATAGACTTTGTAAGGTCTGCTTCGAAACTAATAGGCCCCTTGCAACACGTCGGAATGCAGCTGAATTTAGAGGGCAAGACAATAGGTTTCTGGTTCTCTGTAGTTGAGATTCTTTTGTCTTGCCCTCCAAATTCAGCTGCATTCCGAC
>WUAP02142234.1:10559-27341 GCA_015163945.2 Stichodactyla helianthus | reverse complement strand
CTTGTGTGTCTAATATTGTTTTATCAACTGTCAAAGTTTCAGAAAATTTTCATTTACTTTGGATTTGCCCGCGAATGTCCTTAAAAAGACTTTTCAAGTATCTTTAAACTCTGCCACCATTATGTAGAAGACGGCTATGCAGCCACACCTTAAATGATCCGACGAATCATGTTTTTCGTCCAGATTAAATCAAGTTAAAAATAGCATCAAACGCTGCTTATGATGGTTACAGAACCCAAATATGGGGGATTCGTTCTCGTAACTCATTTTCTCTTATTCTCAATATATTCTGAAATGAAGAAACGCCAGTGGAATGTTCCCAGGGGCTGAAATTATTTCTGTATGGATGGAAACTAGCTGTAAACTAGTATAGGCTGTGTCGGTGTGTGATGAATACAATAACCAATAAAAGGAAATCTGCAACACCGTAGAAAAAAGCGATGTACTTAACTTTTATCTCTCTCATGGGGACGAGTGAGACTAGAGCTAGTCTCCCGTGTAGATGTTAGCTTTCTCTCAGGTACATTAACTAATGTTAGTCTTATTTCGTGTGATGTAATTTCAAGCGATTCCCAACCAATAACCAAACCACATATTGAACTTGCTATGGATACCAATACCCAAATTTTCAGACGGAAATCTTGCTTTGACAGCGGCTCTTTATAGGTAACTCAGTATTTTAGATTTTACAATTTTGCTATATCTTATCTGGAGGAGGGAATACGATTCATCTGTTTTGTTGAAACAGCAAATGGAAAAAATTAACAAACATTAAAATGATACATCTTTGCTATCAATAACTATGAATATCATTGCTGTAAAACGAAAAGAACAGCCTGGCATTTTTGCATTAAATGTAGTAAGAATTGTCTATAAAGAGGCGAAAAAGATCCATTTATAAGGCATATATTACTATTATATGTACATACAGCGCGCTACTAAGCAAGAGAATTCACCAAAAGATTAGTGGAACTGTACTAAATGTACTGAAAATGTTATAGATAATTGTACAAAACTGGAGTTTCGAATTCAGCTATCAAGATCAATAAATGACTTACTGAATATCCTAAGCCTTCAAAAGCAACTTCAAATCCTATTTGAATAAGAAAGACGCCATACTTTAATTAAAGCGAAACATTTAAAATGTCATTACCTTCTTGATGTCGCTTTTTTTTAGCGCTTGTCTTCAATTCAAAGCGAATTTAGCCGCTTTATTCCGAACTAAACTAGTTCTCGATTTTACGTTCAGCTTCTTGCGAAAGTACAATTCAAATCATTTGCTTAACGATATAGAAACCCGTTTTCTTTCTGGTCTCCTTTTTCATGAGAAAAAAGCTTAAGGTATCAGGATTTGCGTTGATGCTATTCTCTCCGTAAAAGCTGCCCGAGCAGGTGGATTGACAAATATGGTAAACAGTGTGGTAGCCATTGTCAGGTGGTTGCTAAGCAACACAGCACGATTGACGAAAACGACTTCTTAAACGGTTCATAAATGGTTTCGATTACTAAGTAGCTATTTTGGTCTTTTGGATTACGTTCTGTGGTACGGTTAAATAAATATGAATTTGACATTACTTAGAAACCAAGTGTTCTTTGATTGTTGTGGAGCGAGGTTTCTTCCAGCCGCCATCTCAGAGAAAAAAGAAATGTTTTTGAACAAGAAGAGATTTCATTTTCCCATGGAGAAGAATTCTTTGATTCAAAGCCAGTTTTAGTTTGATCAGCTACTGGGAAATCAAACCCCAGACAGGCAGGCAGAAAGAAAGAAGACGGGCAGACACGAAAGCCGATTGGTATCATAATAATAATAATAATAATAATAATAATAATAATAATAATAATAATAATAATAATAAATTTAATTTAAATAGCGCCTAAGTTATCCCAGTGCTGCATCGAGCTCATTAGGATTGTTAAACTTTTTCTTGAGGGACCGCGAATTTTGAATTGTAGGGGGGGGGGGGGGTTAAAATCTAAATTTAGACAATACATTGAGACAATACACGGTCAGAAAAGAAAAAAAGATACTAAAGATCCTTGTGTGAGAAATATCCGAAATTTCGTTTTCGGTTGTCGTTTCGTGACACAAAGACAAATTCATTTGCAACATTGCACCTTATTGGGGGAGGGGGGTGGGGGAGCTATTTTCCGACAGCACCCTAGCTCCGGGGTCCCTGTGTGATACATAAGGTGAAATGCACCTACAGGAACCTCAACTGACGTGATTCTGGAAAAAATCTGCAACCAAAGGACCCACATTCTTCCTGCAATGTAGTGATCATCGATCATCATACCTCTTTTCTTTTGTAATAATTAAAAATGACTTTGTGAATAGTAATTTCCCTGTTGCATGGCTCCCGACGCCATTTTCCCGATTACTTTCTCCGTGCCAACTCAAGGGATTTGATCAACAGCAGGAAAATGTGGTGATTCTGACGTCCTTACGATTCTCTTCTCATTAATCAGTTTTTTTAAATTAATATTGGCGGCATACTTAAATCAGGGTTCGTACAGGATCCCCTGTGAGAATTTCCAAAGCTTTTTCAAAGCTTTCCAAAGCCCTTTGACTCAAATTTCCAAAACCACACAAAGCACAAAAATAAAGCCATATTCATGGATCTGAAACATTCAACATTCATGCAATGCAAAACAATACGTACACTGCACAGTGTTGACAGAAAAATCTTCGGCGCTTTACAACGAAAACAATTCTTTGCAAGGTATAAGCTGGACAAGCTACAAAAAATCCATAACTTTTCCATAGCCTAACTTTTCAAGGTCCTGGAAAAATGCATTATCAATTTCCAAAACTTTCCAAGACTTTCCAAAACCCGTACGAACCCTGTTAAATGATAAATGTAAAATACAGGCAGATGAAGACATAGCATAGGAGTATCTTTGACAAATCAACAAAAATAACGTTGTAAAAAACAAACTTAAAACTTATGGAGAGTTTCTTGCATATCACTACACATGCTAGTCCTTCATGGATATTTTTAACGAAAACACTCAATGCGGAATGTTTTACTACTTAATTCAGCGTAAATCCCCACACACAAATCGTAGATTCACATTCTTCAGGAAGTATGTAAAGGAATCATATTAGAACTGTAAACATTTAAACGGGTTTTTAATCTTCTTTAAACAATTTCAGTTCAAAGTTGTGGCAAATAACTTTGAAATTGAAACTACATTCTTGGTTAAAAGAGGGATCCCATCATGGCATATAGACTATGGTGGTTGAAAGTGCAAAGATTAAATGACATCGCATCATTTTTGAACGCTAATCATAGGTACAGAGTGAACTCATGCATACACTTATTCACTAAAATTGTCTAAAATCTGTTCAACCTTTCAAAGCATTTACCTTCGCATTTTACGCAACATTTTCTTCTCTTTCCAAGTTTCCTTCAAAGCGTACATACTAAAAAACAGAGAATCAAATAGAGGCTTATTATTGGCTTAACTGCAAACAAGAAAAGCGATTTCAAAGCTATTGAGCTAGAATCCAAATTTGAATTTGAAACAAGTGCATGCATTCCATGTATACTTGCCCGAGAGCCATCCACATCGCTTCCCGAAGAACTTCGATGACCTTTTCCTTTAAAAATCCCTCTAAAACGACATTTAAAAGCCAATTTTTCGACAGAACAGAAAAGAAAACGAAGCCACGGGATTATTGTGTACGTGGCGTGTGAAAAACGACCAAGGTAGACGAGAAGAAACAAAAGTCAGTAGGACAGGTATGACTGGTACGGTTACACGACCACCAGCACTGTTTTACTTAACTTGGGTTTTTAGTTCCACGAACAAAACAACGGCAAAACTACTAATTGTCTATTGTTTTCACCGACTTTATTTCAGGATAAGTCATTCGACACCCGATTCATCCCATTTTTTACCCTTAAAGATGTCTATGATGACATTGGGATTCAATGACAAATGCGATCAAATAACATGATGAAATCAAACACTTGACCGTTTTGCATCATGTTTTTCTCCCTTGCCAAATAATGTCATTAAGCTTCACATCTGGATGAAAAACTGTTTAAGCTCAGTTAAGTCATGTCTCCCTCAGCCAAGATTAGTCTGTGCGCCTTTTTTGTAGCTTAAACCACAAGTCCACCTTCATCTGTAAATAACAACTCTCGAACCTCAAATTCCTTTAGGCTAAGGTTTGATATCAGGGAATTGAACAAATCTTGATTGCCACCTGTTGATACCAGAAACATCAGGTCGAGACGGCTGTTCCAAAATAGGTCAATGACATTGCAAGGTATTATGGGATGGTAACTCCATAACGAGGCCATATCAATTTTCTTCACTTTTGCCCAGACCTCTTATGATTTGACGAAAAAAAATGGGTAGGGTCTGGTTACGAGAATTTTCCTTTTTACGCATCCTTGAAAAGCAGGCTTGCGGGACCGTAGGATAATATTATATTTGTACTCGTACTCAGTTAATCTGCTACACTACTATAGGTCAGGCTATAAATACTAGTCCACTAGTAGGAATAAAATATTAAAACAAAGTCCGTTTCAGGGGCAGCAAAGTTTCATTTGTGAGGTTTCACTATTTTTCCATCGAAGATTTGGCTGTTTTCTGATGCTTGCATGTCCAAGTATTTTTTAATTAAAAATTAAAGATCAAACCTCTCTTCCTCATGAGTTTAGAGCTAAAAAATATCCGTCCACTATACTTCCCTACTGCCCTATATTACACTTCAAATTTAAAGGAAGAACAGGTAATCTTATTCCTAATTTCCTAGATCAATGCTCAGTAAAGTATTTATTTGCTTCATCGACTGGCTGTACTCTGGGCTGTACCAGAGCCTCGTATTCAAGTACAAAGGAATCCCAACGGCAGGAACTGCGCCCTGGCTCGAGCTAGTTGACAATGGCTGATGTAAATTTTAAAAATAAACTCAAACATTTCCAAGATTACTTTATATATACAACTCAAAGAAACGTAAGGTCATATCATAATCCCCATCCCATCTTTTGATAAACATAAACTTTTTTGCCCTAGACTTAAGTAAAAGTCTTTCAATCGGCCGAAATGGTCATGACAAACAACAGACTATAGATAGGATTACCATTATTTATGCCAGGAGGGGCTGGCAACCAGGGGGGCATCAAAAATTCATGACATTGAGAAAGGGAATCACGAAACACCTGACCGCATTTCATAAGTTTATCTTTGTGACTCACCTATTTTCATACATGATAGTATCAGATTCTTCAAACCATGACATGATGAATCACTTTCTCTCTTTTCAAACCTGCTTGTGAAGGTGATAAAATCAGTGTCCGATGTAAGAGAAGAAATATAGACTAACGAGTTGAACTTCTAAACTTCCCGCCAAACAAACAGCTGGTTGCGGTGAGACTAAGCTCTAGTATCCAGGTCTCACTCTTACATCAACCTAATGAAGTTCCCGGATCAAACAAAAATGGCGGACTATTTGTACTTACTTAGCAACTGAGGTTTCTCGGTTAACCCTGAATATCTTGTTAAAAAGAAGTTTTTCTCGTTATTTTTTACAATCAGGAGATGGAAAGAGCACATTTCCTTTAAAGGATGCCTTCTGGCAAGGTAATTTTTGAAGTATTGCATTGATTTGTTGCTGATCTTGGCCGCGTATGTGGTTGCCAAGTTCAACACTTACGAAAATATTTTTAAATAATAGGCCTATTCAGGAACATTTTTGGAAACCACCTGAAAACGCTCAGATAAGGCCTTTCTGGTTGTTCAATAAAGAAAACTTGATGGATTCTTAAACATATTTTAAGATGAATATTTCATGACCTTATATTTTTTGAGTAGCACCTTACATGTTAGGTGACCAAAGCTTTAGGTCAAACTCACTGAAAATTATTTTATTTCGTCTTTGTTGTTGTCAAATTATAAAGATAGATGCATATAAAATCTGCTTTCAAAATAAAGCAAAATCTTGGAAATAAGGTATCTAAAATATTTCTTTCCTGACAATATTCCAATGTTAGGGTCGCAGTAAGGAGGATACATGGAAAGAATCGGATTTGAAAAAGGCAATCCAGGTATAGTTTGTGCATGTATCAATGTTAAGCCTGAGAGAGGGGTCAGGCATATGTGGGGCATTTGTTTGCTTTTGGTATCACCACCCTAGGGAATTTTATCTCCTGGTTAGCCCCAGATTACTGCATTTTAACATATCTTTACTTTTATTTTGGAAATGGGTGGCTCAGCCCAGGTGGGGAATTCGACCAAGTTTGAATCTTTTTTCTTTCCCCAGGGTAAGGAATTTAAACAAAGTTTTGAAAATAATAGGACAACCCCACATATACCCGACATCCACTCAGGCCTAACATTGATGCACTCATTACATGTACAATTATATTATGATATTCTTGGCATATACATGTATACTATATGTGTATACTGTCACAGTAGTTGTGATTTTATAACTTTAAAGAAACACACAATACTTTTTAGTTTAACAAACATGTTTCAGCAGATGCATCTGCAATCATCAGCGTGGAATAGAATGAATCTACAATTGAATATAAATGGTGAAGAATTATAATAAGAATCGTTGTAATTAAGTAAAATAATAGTGATAAAGGAATTAAATAGAAAGGTTTTAAATTAAAGTGCTTGACTTGCACAATAAGTGAAGGTTTTTCCCAAAGGATGTGCAACACTTTTTTAATCTTAAGCGTGAACTGCAATGAAGCCAGATCAACAATGGTAAAACTATCATACAAGCATGCAGAGTGACAAGATGTTAAGCTCTCAAGGTGTTTATATATGTGCGAGGCCCTGTCCTTTTCCAAGTGTTCCCATACATGTGATTTTCTTTTACAAATACTCAATTTCATTGGATCAGAAATGATCCAGACTTTGAAGTGAAACCACTTTTTGTGTTTGTGGTTCCACTTGAGTTTGGATCATAAAACTTGTGTTTTTAACCAATCAGAGTATGCATTTTATAGTAGTTATTGGATGATATGTATAGAGGATATTACATGGGTGCACAGATGTACGAATTTTATCATTTAGTGTTGAAACATGAGAAGATAAAATTCCTATCTCCAAGTACCCATCTGAAATTGTGTTCAATGAACAAGCCTTTTTGCTTTGAAATAGCTTTTTATTCACCTGTGAAAGAACCATATGGTGTTGTTATTTTCACATGTGAAGATATCAGTTTTTCAAAGAGAAGAAATATAGGTATTTCATTGATGATCATATGTTAATATATTTTATTATTTGGCAAGGTAATTTCACATGCTATCATTGGCCAATCTGTGGTCCATAACATACAGTATGGACCACCAACCTTATTTTTGTGTTCACCTTGTCACATAATAAACATCTTATTAACCTCGCTGGCTTGGTCCATGCCATCTGGTTAGCTCAGTTGGTAGAGCATCAGTCTCTCATGTGGGAGGTTGTGAATTCATACCCTTGCCAACACTCAGGGTCTTAAAATAACTGAGGAGAAGGTGCTGCCTTTGTAATTACATCTGCAAATGATTAGACCTTTAGGTCTTCTTGGATAAGGACTTTAAACTGTAGGTCCTGTCTCCCATCCCTTCCTTAACCTGTATATTGGGGACAGTAAAGAACCTGTTGAACTATTCTCATAAGAGTAGGGGATTGTCTCGTGGTTCAACAGCCTACCCCAATTTGGAGGTATAACATACTAATATTAATTATCTACCCATGATTGTAAGCTGCACAGCTGCCATTGGCGGCTTAATATGCAGCCAGTAAAGTCCTCCACGAACAATGATTGTAAAGCACATTAAGACTTGTGTGAAATGCTCTATATAAGTACCCATTATTATTATAAGTTTTGGAACCTGTTTTTTCCACCTTTTTATGGCCCATGGGCTATGCACTTGGACCATAAGGCAGTGGGGAAAAAGTTGGTCCACAACTTACAGTATGGTTCTCATGCTCAGATAATAAGAGATGTATTTATATCTTAATTTGTTCCTTTTTTTGATTAGGGTGATAAAAAAGATAGATCAAGTCGCAGAGAGGATGACCGAAGGGAGAGAAGAGTAAGTATACATGTACATTTGTGTAGTATGTTCTCTTCAACTCAATTTTAAGATTTCATGACAATGGAAGTTCACTTATCTATTTTTTTTATCTTCTCAGTTTATGTTTTGAAGTTAGTAATAGCATACCAACTGAAATATCTTCTATAAACACAACTTGCATGTGTATTTATATCTAACTCTACTGTTGTTTTTTCATTTTGTTCTAGTCTGATCGAGATGATGACAGACGAAGACGAGAGCGGAGAGAGGACTTAGTAAATGGTGAAGATAAAGACCAAGAACATAGAAGAAAAGAAAGAAGTTCTGACAAAGAAAGGGGAAGGGACAGAGACAGGGATGGAGATAAACCAAGAGAAAGGTCTGATAGAGATAAAGAAAGACGACGAGAACATGAAGGAGAAAGTAGTGGTAAGGAAAGAAGAGAAAAAGAAAGATCTGACAGAGACAAAGAATCAAGCAGGGATAGGGAGAGACGAAGAGAACGTGATGGTGAAAGTAGTAGGAAAGACAGAAGAGAAAGGGAGAAAAGAGAAAGAGATCTTGGAGAAAGTGAAGGCCGAAGAAGGGACAAAGACAGAGAAATTGATAAGGACCGTGAACGACACCATAGATCAAGAAGGGAACATGAAAGTGGAGACCTTCACAGAAATGACAGAAAAGCAAGAGAAAAGGATGATGAAATTGGTTTGGATGATAGAAGAAAAGACAGGGAACGAAGGAAAAGAAGAGAAGAGGTAAAGTTAAGAATGAATGCTGTCAGTTTTTAGCTTAGAGAATCTAGGATCCATAATAGCATTTGGGTTACACCAGTATACCAATGTTACCAAAATTTATGATAAAAGTTATATCCTGTTTTGTTTATAACCAGGGTGAATCAAGTAGACATGATGAAAACAAAGATCAAAAAAGGTATTTTAAGAATACTTTTAAATTTGTTAACCTGATTAAAAATTAATTTTGCATATAAAAACAAATGAATTTAAAACTTGATTATTTCACTTGTGCAGGGAAAGATCCAGAGAACAGGATCACAGGGAAAGAAGAAAAGAAAGGGACCATGTAAGTTCATTTTCAGAGATAAAAAAATGTTCATGAAATTCTAGCCTTGACTATGAGTGAAGTATTAAGCAGCGAATTGACTTTTGTTTGATAAATTACTGTGCAATGTCCAAATTTGATTCACTAATTGAACTCAGTTTGGGAAATCAATATAGCTTGTAATAAGCTAGTCTTAAATGTGTGACATTTTTCTAATATAGTGAAAATACTGAATATGAAGCATGGAGAAAGGGGAGGGTGTTACACTTAAGCCATTCTGACCTTAAAAACACTTTGTTTATTTATACATATTTTATGTAACATAAACATAGCGATATTAATAGCTTAATGTAATGGGCATTCTTATCTTAGATAAATATTAATTTTCTTTAGGATGAGCCAAGGTGGCATGGAGAAAAAAGTGGAGAAAGAAGGTACATGTAACAAAAAGCTTTTTGTGCTGACATCTGGTGTTTTAGAGTGCACACCATATATCTGTGAAATCCATTACAGTATTTAGGGTGTAATAGACCAATTCCAAAAGTCTCATAATCATATGCCTAAACAACTCAATCCTCATAATGATGCGATAAAACAACATGTCGTCATTGTTTTACCTCATCATGAGGCTTGAGTTGTATATGCATAGGATTATGAGACTTTTGGAATTGGTCTATTAGTATTTAGTTATCAACTATTTAATACACAATAGGAAATTTTTTCTAATCGGAAAAAAATCACAAATCGGAAAAAATTGGGAAAATGATACCAAATACAATAATGGGACATGAATATCCCAGTATTCCTGAATATTTATTCCATTTTTTCAGGGAAATTTATGTCCCACTACTGGGTTTGGTATCCGTTTCCCAATTTGTTCCCAATTTGGGAAACAAAAAAATTTCCCTGTGATAGTTATTGGCTAACTAAGAATTCACTCATGCATGAACCACACAAAGAAACACAAAGATTGATAAAGGTATGTTGGTTTTGTTCTCACAGTTCTACTCCAGTGATGTCCACTAATTTGTACAAACTAGTGCAATTAAACAGTACATCTTTAGTTTTGTTTCACAGATATATGGTGTGCACTCTATGGTTTCTGACAATCAACTTTCAATCTGTTAAGCCTGAGAAAACAGAATGATTTCCTTTTTGATTACCACCTGAAAAGAAGGCTTCCAATATAGGAAGCAGGAGGGAAAATTGCTTCCTCAGGCTAACATTGGTCTGTCTTCTCAGTAATATATGTGATCATACAACCAAATTGCATTTTATCTGGTCTGGTCAGGTCATGAGGTCACGGGACCATATTAAAAAGTCTTACCATAGAAAAATGAAAAGTATTAAACTCATCACCAATAGATGAGCTTGGGGTTGGCTGCCACGCATGAGGGACAGACCTTACAGGTCCTGGTCCCCACAGGAGGTCACCATGGCAACCATGCCACAGTCCAGCCCCTGGCACCTGTCACACTGAGTATTTGGTAGAATTTTGGTGCCTACCTGAACAGTGCTTACCATGTCATGTGAGAGGAGGGAGGGACAATCTGTGATGATCTGCTACATGTAAAGTGATCCATTAGGTTAAGTTTAAAAAAATCATCTCAACTTTCACTGCAAAGATCTCACTCCACTCTCTTTCAACTCTTATTACAGAGATAAGAGAAGAGAAAGAGATGACAGAGAAAGAAGAAAGGAAAAAGAAGTTAGTATGGTTTCAGAATATTATTTTATCCTTATTTCTAATACTTTAAAATGATTATGATTATTCACTTTTATCTTGATAAAATATTTAAAGAGTGTGTTTTAAAAACTTGAGCTGCTTTGTACAACTTAAAGGAAGATGTACATGTCTTTAAGTGACTTGTACAACACAGTGTTTTAAGCAACAAGGCTAGCTGTTGTGAACTAAACAGGCTGGTAGATATGATAACTAAAGGTGTTGATAAGTGGTGTATGAGGTTTGTACAGTAACAGTTTGTACAGTAACAGTTTGTACAGTAACAGTTTGTACAGTCTGAGAATCTGACAAATGATGTGAGTTCTGTACAGTATTGATGTGGTGGCAACATTTGATTTAGCTGGGTAATTGCATCTGTGTCACATCACAGCAAGAATATTGCAGTAGTGAATCAGTGAATCAAGGTCTAATTATACAATGTCCTGCACAAAAATAATCCACCTTACAGTAGTAGCCCTTCTGCAATGTTGGGAAAGGTGATGTGCTTTCTGCCACTGACCAGCTAGCCTTGTTGCTTAAAACACTGTGTTGTACAAATTACTTAAAGATGTGTACATCTTCCTTTAAGTTGTACAAAGCAGCTTAAGTTTGTAAAACATCTTTTCTTTTATTATATTAATATTTTACATAGCAGGTTCACATCAGCCCGTGGCTGCCAATGCAATATTGTTTTCAACAATTTTGTAATATTAACCTGCTTTAACAAATAAAGGATTGGTTGATTGATTGATTGATTGATTGACCATACTGAATATTGTTACAAGTATGTAGCAGGGAGGGTTACTGGAAGGGTGTTATTGAGTGTGGCACCCTTCAAAAGTTGTTATTGAACCCTTATAGCATCATCGTCTACATTTCTTTTTGACTTACCAGCATGATGCAGACAAAGAGAATAGACTAAAACTTAGAGAAAGGAAGATGGTGGTATCATCAAGAGATGAAGAAGAGGTACTTCCAAGTGTCATGTTTTTACTATTTTAATGTGTATTAAAACTGATATCTGTTTTGATGACATAATCTTATAATTTTTAAATCTCAATTTTTATTATTACAATGAACTGCAAATCTCATTACAGGTAGCCCACTTAGATAAAATTGAAGATAAAAAATTTGATTTAAAAAATTGATTTTTTCTATTATTTGTCTGTAATCTGAGACCAACATAGTGTGTTAACTAACACAAGAATACCAAAAAGTCAACTCAACCTTAGTAGAATTTTTTTTAAAAAGTGTGAGTTTTCCCAGTATATATTTTCCTATAGTATCCTAGGGCATCCTATATATGTAAACTGAAATAGTAGGTGCCCTGTGATCTGATTTGTTGCAGGAGCCTTCATCCAAAGGGGAGTCTTCCAAGGAAAAGAGGTTTAGAGCTGATACTCTGGAAGAAGCTGTAAGTGGCCCTAAGACACCTTTGTACTGTTGCCTTATTAGATTAACAGGGCTCAAAATAGAAAATAAAAATGGCCAGACAGTTTTTTATTTTTGGCAGGACAAATAACTTTGGTGGAGCAAAAGAGCAAAAGTTTCTCTTCCATTTGGCAGTGCAAAATTGTTTTCACCTTCCAGCAGTAAAAATTATCCTGTGTTTTGGCCATTGGCAGGCTGCTATTTCAAGCCCTGGGTTAAGCATAATTACTTATCATTACATTTAACATTTTATTTAGGATGTTGTTGATGAAGAAGAAGATGTAAAGGGGAGAAAAGGGCAGAATGTTATGGACCAAAAATCATCAATCCTCAAGGCAGATGAAGTGAATGATGAAGAAACATATGACTATGAAGAGGATTTTGAGGTACAGGGTACAGTAGATAATAATCGATGCTGAAAATAAGTATTAGCTGTGTTTTGTGACTCAGGGAAGATTTATTTTATAATGGTTACACCTTCAAGCTTTCTCAGACAAGGACATTATACCCTAGGAACTGTTGAACTATATGAATAAGAATGGGAGATTGTCTCCTGGTTGAACAGCTTATAACAATTGGAGACAGGTTAACATACTTGTACTCATTATTCACTCATGATTCTAAACTTCACAGCAGCCAGTGGTGCCTTTATAAATTATATGGCCCATAAAGCCCTCCACTGATCATGAGTGTAAGCTGCATTGAAATGTAGTATGATGCAATTTATAAGAAACCAGGTTTATTCATGTATTTTGTTTGTTTGTTTGTTTAATGTTTATTTTATGAAATCAAATGGAAGCCATGGATTTACAGTTAATGCTTACTTTGGAATGTATAGACAAGTACCATATGTACATTTCCCATGCATGCAAAAATCACTCCATAATATATTGAAAAATATGTGGCTCTCTTATGATCAAATTGGAATGTCTGTTTTGAGGGAAACTCTCTGTTCAACATTTAAGGGCAGTCTAACTACACACTACATACTAGTCTAGTAGAAAGAAATAAAATACTGCCATTTTCACCATTTATCAGGACTATGAGGATGACTTTGAAAAGGAGCAAGATGATGAAGAAGAAATCGATATACCTTTAGGGGTGAGTTGCATCAATGTCGTCTTTTATTCCATGCATATTATGTGTGTTGCCACATGTAAGAGAATCTGGAATGGTTGTGGATTCTGGATTCCAAGTACTGGATTACAGTCCTATGTCGATTCCATTTGCTGGATTCTGGATTCCAATTGCTGTATTCCAGATTTGAAAAGCCAAACTTCTGTGGATTCTGTCCAATCCAGATTCCCTTACTTCAGGGGCAATTGTGTGTGATCAATTAATTTATCAACTTTTTTATTTGTCTTTTATCTTATTCTTTTAAATTCTATTCCAAATACATTAAAAATCATCTCTCTATGGACAAGGGAAGCCACATGTACAAACATCTTCGCTCTTCTGAAGCGTACTCTCGTTTATGGTCTAAGGATTCTTTTGAAATCTTAGATTCTGTGAATACTAATTTTCAACTTAAGAACAAGGAGGCTTTATACATTCACTGGGAAAAACCAATACTTAACTGACAAGTTAATCATGTCAATTTGTCACTTTCTTGTTAGTCACATTCCTTTGCTTTTTCTTTATATTCAATTAATCTTTTCATTTGTCTCTATTGCATATAACTCATTATCATTCAACCATTTTGTAACTGATGACGACAGAGGTTCTGTCAAAACATGTCTTTGAAACTGAAAAGTATAGTGTTATTTTTCAAAATCATAACTAGTCTGCTAATTGCCAGAAATTAAAAATCAAATTGAAAATAATATCAAAGTCAGAATAAGGAAGATGTCAAGGCTGACAAAGTAGGTGTCTGAACATGTGTTGAAGTGAGAGATTAGCAGAAATTGAGTCAAATAGAAATTAGAAGGGAAGAATGGGAAAAGGCTGAAATAAAGTAACTGAAATTTCACAAAAGTCAGACAAAATTGACAAACTATGTCTTTACTTTATTCTATCCAGGACAGGAACGCAGGAATGCAGGAGGTAAATGAAATTAAATGAAATCAAATGAAATCAAATGAAATAAATGATAAGCATAGGTTTTTTTGGCATATCTTATTTCATAACTATTCCAAGAGAAATTCAATTTCCCTTTTCAGTGTTCATCTATTTGAAGATTCAAAATTCAAGCTTTAAAATGTCCTTTAACTTCAGAAATGTATTTCTTTCTTTAAACAAGCATGGATGGGGGATTGGGAGAATCTAACGTCTTTTTACTTCAGAAGAAATCTAACACTTGAATCAGGGCAGGGCTGAGGAGTGTCATAGTTTAGGTGACCTGGATCATGACGGAGTAGCTGCTTGATGTGATAACATTGATAATTTATTAATCTATGTATATAATATTTATTAATATATCTTGTAGCTCTTGAAAGCCATTAACTTAGAGAATGAAACAGTAACCTTATCTCGTGAAGGAAGTAAAATGTCCCGTTCAAGTGATGATGAATCTAGGAGGGGTAAGGCCTTACATGTACATCTTGCATGAAAAAGAAATATACAGTCAACGTCATTAACGTTTGTCCACGAAAAAAGGCATTTAGACTACAAGAAATGTCCCTTGATTCATTTGTTTATTCGTTTAAAGAGATAAAAATTCAAATTTAAACTGTAGTATTATTTAAATAAAACAGTTAACAGGGAATAATAAATATAAACTCTACGTACACAATGATTTCCTTTAACAAATATTTAGAGCAAAATATTTAGGTATCACCTGATATTTCTTGTTGTCTAAATGTCTTTTTAAATCAATCCATCTAATCTATTCATTTATTCGTTCAGACATTCATCCATTCATCCAAGCATCCTATTCATTCATCTATCCATCCATCCATCTACGTATCCCTCCATTCATTCATTTATGCTGTCACGCACCCATCCATTCATCTGGGTCTAGTCTCAATCCGTCAATCCATTTATTTTTTTTCAGATATTCATTCATTCATCCATCCATTCATTCATGCATCCTATTCATTCATGCATCCTATTCATTCATCTATCCATCCATCCATCTACGTATCCCTCCTTTCATTCATTTATCCTGTCACGCACCCATCCATTCATCTGGGTCTAGTCTCAATCCGTCAATCCATTTATTTTTTTTCAGATATTCATTCATTCATCCATCCATTCATTCATGCATCCTATTCATTCATGCATCCTATTCATTCATCCAACCATTCATCCATCCATTAATCCTGTCACCCACCCATTCATCCATCTAGGTCTTGAGGTTATTTTTTTCTTCTGATAACAGAGGCACCAATCAGACCTGTCACAGCAAAAGGACGAATTAATTTTGTGGCTGCAAAACAAAAGCAAATTAGTGAAAAAGTAGCATCACGGACGAGAAAGCGAGGCCAGGTTAGATATCAATACTCTCAACTCATTATTTTACTGTAGCACGGAGTTATTGGAAAAGTGTTACGAAACTCAAAAACTGAACAAAACTCCGGGAAAAAACTGGATTAATTACTTCACATTCTTGGATTTCGTTACAATTTTCCAATTTTATCCTTAATTTGGAATCGTACAAAACATTCCTGTAGGAATCCAATTTTAGTTTTAATTCATATTTTCTCTCTTATTGCAGGAGCTAATGCATTTGATTGATTTAGACGTGGTTGTATTTGAGATGTTTGACCTTCCGCCAATGAATGAATATGAATTGTACATCAAAAACTTTGGACGATCAGACACTAAACAGGTACACACTGTTGGCTCAGTTGGTAGAACATCGGTCTGTTATGAGGGAGACCGTGGGTTCGATCCCTGGTCAGACCAACACTCAGGGTCTTAAAATAACTCAGGAGAAGATGCTGCGGCGTTTGCAATAGGCCATTTGCATGATTGCATAATTTACTACCAAGACCAGAATGCTTTGAGTGGCTTCTATTGTCAGGCAAATTTTACCAATTGTCTCTTTATTCCCAGGAGAGAAGAAAAATCTGAATAACAAAGCATTTTGACAAAGCATTCTGGTAGTGGTAGCAAAATGACGCCGTCATGCAAATGCCTATTACGTCTGCAAATGGTTAGACAACCGTGGCACGGATGACCACGTAAAATGGCGGTCCCGTCTCTCCACACTTCCTTAACCTGCATCGGAGGGACGTAAAGGAACCTCTGAGGACGTAAAGAAACTCTGGTGGTGACCATCCTCAGTATCTGTCCTCTACTGATTCCTTAATGGTTAATAGTGGGATGGGTTCAGGGGTTTTTAAGGGTTTGAGATTTGGTGCAATGTACCACGAAGGAGACTTCTAGTCCTATTGTACAGCACTAGCCTTCAGGTGACCATCTTCAGTGTCAGGTCTCAACTAATGATTCCTTAATGGTTAATAGTGGGATGGGTTCAGGGGTTTTTAAGGGGTTGAGATTGGGTGCAATGTACCATGAAGGAGACTTCTAGTCCTATTGTACAGCACTAGCCTTCAGGTGACCATCTTCAGTGTCAGGTCTCAACTAATGATT
>WUAP02142234.1:0-10459 GCA_015163945.2 Stichodactyla helianthus | reverse complement strand
CCTTAATGGTTAATAGTGGGATAGGTTGCAACGTACCTTGAAAGGGACTTCGAGTTCACTGATTTCTAAAAGTCTTGTTGCGGTAACCCAGGGGTAGAGTAGGTATTATATGATTGAAAAATAACGGCAGAACGGTCACGGCACGGAAATGACGCCATCTGCTGCCTAGTCAATGAACTAGTCACAGCTGTGGCTGCTCAGTCAGTGAAAATGCATCAACACAGCACAGCGGTTTTTCTCCAGGTTCTCCGGTTTTCCTCCCTCCGTAAAAATCAACATGTGAGCTGAGAATTGTATGCTTAAAACAGTCAATGTAGTGGTAGTGTGTGTGAGTGATAGTGCCCCCAATTAGTGCGAAAGCGCTAGAACGACTAGGCACTTAAATAAAGAGATTTATTTATTTATTTATCACGTACGTTTGTACCGTAAGCTTTTTATGCGAAAACTGCGGTAACAATAAGGAATCGATAACATTTTGTGACCCTAGTCAAAGTGTATCGTGGATACGGATCGGCACGTTCGAAAGGTAATTTTTAATTTGAATGAGAACTTGCGACACAGTTCCCAAAGTATGTTATTAGTGAAGTGACTTTCTACAGGTGAACTGCAGTAAAAAAGATGCGTGGAAACGGAAATTAAACTTTTGTTTATGGCACCATTAAGTGTGCATTTTCTATAACAAATTTGTTCCGTCTTTCATTAACATGTGCCTAAAACAGTAAAAACTATACTAGGAGGTGTAAAAGGAAATAATTACATATAATTAATTTAAAATATGCGATTAGAAATAAATAAATAAGTTAATGAAATTGATCGATTAATTAAGCCTACAGTTAAGATCCAGGTGATCTCTAAAATCCAGGCGCCGAGCGCAGTGCACGAAGAAAAATCCATCCCATAGAGCCCTTGCGCGCTAAAAAGTGTCCAGTGATTCCTCGGAAATTCGTGGTTAATGATTCGAAGTCCGCCTTAACTGTTGGAACGTTGATCAATGAAGAAATTTGTCCAGTTGAACTATCTTTTGAACATTTTTACAAGCACCATCTTGTTTTCGAAATCAACAAACGATTGCAAGTTATCATGGGATGGATTTTTTTCTCGCTGACCACAAAATGCGCTCTGATAGGCTATTTCGCTTTCCTCAGATCACCTGGTATTATTTAAAATGGATTACCTATCGGAATAGAATGCTATTATACATCAACTATACAATAAGATTATCATTTACAATTTCTTTAAATGTTGCTACGTTATCGGGAATATAAGACAAAGGTATTTGATTCCATTGTTTTGATCACGTTTAGGAAAAAAAGAATATTTAAAGATATCATTTGACACACTCAATTGACGAAATGGTTTACAGTATTGTTGGTTTTATTTAGGCTTACGTGCAATGCAATGATGACAACTTAGAGAAAGAAATCCAAACGGAGGAGATTGAAACCCGAACGATGTGGACACAAAATCCTGCTGAAGATTTTGCTGGTTGTGGAGGTAAAGTAAGAAACTCTAGACTTAATCGCATCCATATCACATGCCCTGCCCGTCCTTCTCTTCATCCTTCCCTTCCTATCAGATCTATTTAACGTTCCCTACTCCTTGGTCTTGTTACTTTCCTCTCCACCGTTTATCCCTCATCTAACCTTTTCCTGTTTCGTTGTTTTTTTTTTTTTTTTTTTTGACTTACCCCATTAGCACCCAGCACCCCTTTCTTGTCCTTGACCTTGTCAAAAACTGTATAGTGTTTATTTCGCCTTTGTTTTTTGATTATGATAGACGAGAGAGGAAGCAAAGAAGACACTTCTAGCTACAATCTTGCAACAATAGACAGCGTTCGACTGACACGTTTCTTACGAACTGCAGGACAGGTAAATACCTACTTGGTTTTTAGTTCTTCTAAGTAGCAACCGCTAATACTGGAAGAAACGGGCCACTTACTCAGATTCAACTTTTGAGCAGAATGGACCAAATCCATTTGGGCGTATTTGTTCTCTCGTTTCAGAGCACGCGTCATTCCCTTGGGTATTGTTTCTTTGTTTCTCGGTAGCGATTTAAAAGATACGTTAATATGGATGAGCCTCAAACAAAGAATTGTATTCTCAAGAGAATGAAAAGTGATCTAAAATGAGAAAACATTACGCCCAAAGTAAAGAGGTCAATTAGTATGGGCAACAAAATCGTGCAACTTGTCATGACTTTTACTTCGTGCAAGAAAGAAAATTTGTTTCGCGTAGAAAGGCAATATGAGCAACATTACTCTGCAGATTGCAACGCAACAATATTGCATGACAAGTTGCACGATTTTGTTGCCCCTATTACCGCACCTTAAGAGAATACAACGTACTAGAATTAAGTGAACCCCCAAGAAATCTTACCACCCTTTGTATCAACCCAGTCAGCATTACTGTAAATTTTCTCTGTCCTTACACTTACCACACCATGATTCGTATTAAACTACAAAACAGATTTTGTATGACTACCAAAAAAGTACGGTATATTTGTACCGTGCAGTGCTATTACCTAGGTTGTTACTGCTGTTTTCAAGAGAAGTAGTTAATTTTGAGAAGTAATCTATGAGCGTTAAGATTAGATTTTTCCCTTTTCATTCTTTCACGGCCATGCGAAATCTGCTCCAATGGCATTCGTTTTTTATTCCCTGTCAAGGCGTGTCTCGTTCTCCTAGAAGAAGAGTCTGCTGATCAATCAAGTCAAATAGTAAAAGACAAGAAAGAGATTACGTGTAGTAATGGATACATACCACTGGCTACTAAACAACCATATCTTGCAGGTAGCTACATTAACTCAAGATGGAACGCGTCTCATATAAGTAGGAAACTAAAAATACGATAAATTTGTTGCCGTACTGTTAACGTACCGTACTTGACGCGATGCGATTGGATGATTCACTCGAAAAAAGTGGGAAGTCCTTTGGTGTTACGTCATGTTGTAGAGCGGTTTTCGTATGACTGTGAAGAAGCAACAGTACAGACGTGTTGTGCCGTGATCGTGATGGTGCCGTGTCAAAGCATTTTCATTGGATGAGAATTGGTCTCGCGCGCCGTGATTGGTTCAACGGAGTTTTTCAATTCCGTGACAATGCCGTGTCTCTTCCCACTCCCGAAAACCGCTCTTGTAGTTCCTTGCTGTGGTACAACATTTAAAGTGCGTCAAGTGTGACGACGTTTTGAAGCATAACTGCGGTAGAAACGATGTATAGGTAATAAAATTGAGCCTCCTGTTTGTAAATTACTTTCTCAGGTAGAGTATTAGAATGCCTACACGTGTCTCCTGTGCAGTCCCAGCTCGTACTCACAGCATATGGACCTGTTACTGAACATGAAAAGGCTTCGCACCAGGTTTGTAAAGGGTATGGTGGGTTACAGCGCGACGCGCAAAAGTATAACCACTTTTAATGTATTCGAATACTTTTGTGCACGGGTTTTTTGCTGCCAAACGAGCTTTTACACACCTTATTTGGTAAAACCAGACAGCTTCTCATCGAAATGTGTCAGTTTAACGTTACAAAAGCCCGTGCATAAAGTATGTGAATACATTAAAAGTGGTCATACTTTTGCGCGTCGCGCTGTAAGGGTAGGGGTACAATGAACTTTTTACCGAATGACGGTTTTTGTATACAGTGAGGTATAGGGTGGGTTGTATCTTACTTACAGTAGGTTTACTAAAATCCTATTCTATGCTTGGGTCACAAGCCCGAATGCTTATCACTAAGCCGTTAATGACTATAATTGTTTCTGTTTACCACATAGATGAATGACAGTTTGAAGACCAAGAGTATCATCTGTTTATGGAATGTTTATGAACCGTCGGCACCGCAGAAGTAAGTATGAAGGACCGTGCTTTTTTTTATCCGGGGGGGGGGGGGGGCTGGTTCAAACCCCGCGGATATCACATGTGGGTAGATTTTGCTAGCTGAGTTATTCTCTCCCTTGCCCCGAGGGTTTATCTCCGGGTTCTCCGGTTTTCTTCACTCCGTTAAGATCAACATGTGAATTTAGTATTGTGTACTGTAAATATTGAATGTAGTGGTAGTGTGTAGTGGAACCTCGGGGAATATTCCCTCACGGGGGGTTGTAAAATGAGTGTTAGTCCTGTATAATACAATTGAACTATTCTCAGTGAGTTCTAATATTGTAACTTGGTGTTTTAGGGTCCTTGTCTGTGAGTCTATTCCACGATCCTGCTGTCTCAGTCCGTCTAAAGCGACTATTGCATTTGCTGGACTGGTAGGTTATCGTGTATTTGTATAAGATTACGCTGAACCGAAAAACCCACGATCAACCACTTATCTCCCTGAATATTGGTAAATGAAGGGATTAGCGTTTACTAATGATCAACCATTGAGATGATTCTCCAAAGTAACAAGAATATACCAATAGTCTTCTAATCAGCATTGGTTTCTTATTTTATTGAAATACCAGTATAGATCATATTAGAATCTTACGACATTTTTTACCGTTCGCCTTGCCCATAGCATAATCGTAGAATTTTTTCGCGATAATTTTTTGTTTCTACTGTTTTTTTTTTATTTTATTTTTTATTTATTTTTTTATCTTAGGAGGATGGCTCTGTGGTTGCGTGGGATATGCGAGAGTCGCCTACTATCCACCATTCGTACAACACAGACGATGATCAAGTCACCTTCAGATCACCAACATTCAGTACAGGTTAGTCTCGTTATTCGTTTATTTATTTGCCCTTAGGGAAAAGGGAAATTAATATCGATTCTTGTTTAGCGTTACAAACCGCTATAGATTTCGTATGAGTGGGGAACTATACGGCAAATTCATAGCCCAATTGTAGCTGTGCCGTACTTTACCGAACTAGTCCTAACTACGCTTTGTGATTGGAGGATTCACGCAAAAACCGTGGGAAGCCATTTCAGTGCTGTACGTGCTATAAGCCAATAGCGTACGTTCCCCACACTATGAAAAATACGACGATCTCTGACGCACTAAAACACAAATGTGTCTGTTATTAACTATCTGTTTCTGTTTCACACTCCGTTATGCATTCCTCACACATAGCAATTACCGTATAAAGAATCGTAAATGCTACAGCCAAAATATTACATCCGAAGTAATCAATGAAAAGTTCCGCTTCAAGAAATTTTGATTTGATGCACAACATATGGAATATTTGTCGGTTATTACCGGCTTTTCTTTCAGTTTATGACAACTCAAAAGACACTGATTAGATATATAAACCGTGACGCACGTGGAAACACTGTTTTTAGGTCTTCTTTTGAGATAAATGTTAGAGCTTCAAGTCATACAGACGGAAAGTAGCACTTTCATTGCGATGATAAACAGCTTTATGGTCATGCACACGTCATCTACCGACATCCGTTACCAGGAATGCGTTTAAGACTCGGACACACTATGCGGCGTTGCCTGCGACGTTGCTTGCAACGGGGAGATCGTGTGTACACCCGTGCAACTGTTGCACGCGACATCGGCGGCGACGTCGCTGAAGAAGAATTCGTCTCTACTTTTGCGACGCTGCCAACGCTGCCGGACACACGGTGCGATCTCCCCTTTGCAGGCAACATCGCATCGTCCGAGCCATTCCTTTCTGCATGATGTAACAGTGGTAGCTGGGCAGAGGGCGGATATTCGAGGCAAACGGGACTGAGTTGCTGTCAGTGTTACTACTTTTCTAGTTTATGCAGTGTTTGCGATAACTCAATATTTAGTGTTTATACTAAGGACAAAGGGCAGTAGCTTTAAGAAATTCCATGGATAACCCATAGGCCTTTTCTGAGATAGCGAACAAGGTGCATTGTGGTCTAGCTTCGGTACAAATATCTATCGTTCATAATGCCTTATATGGTGTTGTTTGTACCGAAGCTAGACCACAATGCACCTTGTTTATCTATCTCAGAAAAGGCCTATGTTATGTTTTTCCAATCGCGCGCGCTGAATAGTTGATTTTAAGGTCCGGATAAGATGATACAGATCCACGGTACGGACCCCTCCCATCCGGCTAACCAAAAAGAATATATCTTCTGCTTGAATTTTTTTAATGGGGATAAAAAGAAGACGTTTACAGGCTTTGGTCGGTACGTATAGAGAAAATCTTTGCCCGAGGTCTTGAATAGCCGCAATTAACATGAATTTATTAAAAAGGAAGAGAGATTACCGTGCGTGGTTAATTAATGATAGTGAAAAGTAAAAATTACTAAAATCATTCGGGAACTGAAAGACGCATAAATAACATCTTGTTCTGATGAGTGATTGTTCCCGAAATATACTACTATCATTCGATCAATCTGGAGATTTTAGTAAGACGAAGAAATTTCAAAGAAACGCTATTATAGAAACTGAACACATGAAGTTCATCATTTTGGAAGCATGACAACTGCATAATGACTCTTGGCGCCCTTTTTATTATGTCATGTTCAATAGCCCACTTTCGATATATGGTTGAGTGATCGCACGCAATAAGATCCGAGTCGAGGCTCCGGGGAAACAAAAGAATGATTACGATTATTTCGATGTTATTGTGCTTGGTAAATGATTAGATTGAGTATGTTTTTTGTTTCTTGAGCATGTTATGTTGCTTGAAGAAACATAACATACTTGATCTTACGATTATTTCATTGTTATTCCCCGGAGCCTCGATTCGGTTCTTATTGTGTGTAATCACACAACCATATATCGAAAGTGGGCTATTCACCAGCTGACCAGGGACGGAAGTCCTCTGGTAAACATCTTTATCTATTTACAATATCTCGATTCCAAATACACTTCACTACGTTTAAGAACAGTAAAAGGCTTAATCATGGAATACTAAAAATGGAAGGTACAAAACAACCTTAAAATAGACATATCTCTCGGGTTATTTTTATCATTCTAATGTACATAGACCTGTAGTGTGGCACGTTTGTTTGGGAAGGATACAGTGCACAAGCGGGCATCCCGGACCTTCTATAAATTCTATATTTCCGATCGAATTTTATCAATGGCTGGGATGCCTGCACAAAAGGATAACGTATAAACATCGTGGGACAGAAGATTTTCGTCTTTTCATTAAATCGTTGAATAAGAATCCTTTTTCATTCCATTCATCGAAATTCTGTGAAGTTTAAATTAGGCCTTTCTCAGTATTTATGGTAATCAGTAGTTTTTGTATGGCATTGAGGCTAAGCGGTACACACAGGTCTAAACATTGTGGCACCTCCTGCCGGTAATTTTCCTTCGGTCTTGTCTTTTTCTTCTGTATACAGCTATTTCAAAAAAGGTTGACGGGGCGAACGGCGAATGGCGATCGGTGATTGGCGATTGCACGACCAAAAGGAACTGTGAAGCAGAATAAGAATTTCTTTATCGATCGCCATTTACCGTTCGTCCCGTCATCCTTTTTTATGAATATTGAAAATGAACGATAGCTTTGAGCCTGACTCTGAGGACCGACTCTGTTTTGATTGGAACTTGATTATTTGTTTTCGTTGAGGTATATTTGTCTTATCCTTGTTTGTACTGGAGCCGAAACTCGATCAATTTTATCAGATAACCATTAGGCAAAAAAAGCATTAATTATTATTTGAATGAAAAGAGCAAAGTCACGAGATAAGGGAAATGTAGCTGGCGTCATATAACGATGATCGGAGATTTATGTTGTTTCCCGCATCGCGGTAGAGCTATTGAACTCATGTTCGCATTTTACCCAGTTGCAATAACAGCACCTTTGTAGGAGATCAATCCTGTAAAGCACTAGACTGTAGTATACGACAAAAATCGAATGTCGTTTAATGTATCGTAGTTTTTATGTACAGTGGCCTGATTTTCGTATGAGTGGGGAACGATACGGCAAATTCATAGTCGTCTTTTAGTCGCATCGTAGTTTACCGTACCGTAATTAAACGTTGTGATTGAATGATTCATTGGGAAGCCATTTCACAAGGTGGCACGGGGGAGGGGTTCGGCATTACGTTTCACGCATCTGTATTTCTAAAATTCACGCGTTACGTATAAGGTCGGAATGCCCGCGGTACAACGGTTTGCGTCGCGGCAAACCCGGAATTCACGAATCGCGCTCTAAAATTTGCTATTTTCACGTGTCACGCACTTATTTCATCCCATGCGTCACACTTAACCACCCTTATAACTACATACTACGCGCACCGTGTACCTGCTTAAGCTAGTACCGTACGTTTCCCACTCGTACGAAAACCTCCCTATCCGTACCATTGACGTGCTGTTACCGTTACCGTAAACATGGAAAGCCATTTTAGTGTTACTGCATACCGCACCACTGATGTACGTGCTGTATGTCAGTACCTCCAAAGTAAAGATGGTCAATGGTCGATATTTAATCAGTTCTTTTCATGGGAAAACCTTTTTATTTCTCCCCGTCTTTACTCGTATTTCTTTTTTCTTTTTTTTTTTCTTTCGTTTCATTTTATTTTTTATTTTTTCGTCAATAACTATTTTTTCATTAATTTAGCTCCTCAATCTGTCTGTCTTCTTTGATTTGTCAGCACTTTCTCCACATATGTGCATTCTCACCGTTAATTTGGTTTCGATCCGCCATAATTTATGAATAGTTTACGAGCTTACCCTTCTGTCATAACTGCTTTAATCAAGTTAGCAGTGCTTCGCTTTCTAGTTCCTAAACTTAAGGTACCTTGCGAGGTCGTGAAGATAGATACATTTTTATAGATTTGACATTTTTGTCCAAAACTGATGGCCTTAATTTCTTATTTTGTCTTATTTTGCCCCGTGATTCCATATGTATACTTATTTCAAAAAAACGTTGTCGCAGCATCTGTTCACAATTGACAATAGGAGACCGCAAGGGATGTCGATACTTTTAATTGTAATAAATTTATTCATTTGGTTTCACTTGATACCTTGATACAGCTTTCCATGCTTTCTTCAGTTCTTCTGCAGGTGAATATGTATATATGTGTGTGTGTGTGTGTGTGATGTTAATAAATTAATTCGAGTTTAATTTGCCAACATCCCTTGCGGTCTCCTTTTGTCAATTGACAATCGATGCTGCTACAGCGTTTTTATCTTTAATAAATGTATACACCTATTTCAAAAAACGTTGTGACAGCAAAAAGCAACAAGCCACAAGTCGGAAACGAAAGCAAACTCTTGATATAGCATTAGCTGAGGTTTCGGGCACACATATGAACTTGCAGCCTGCCATATATTGTATAAAAAGACTAAAATGACCGCTTCTCAGAATGAACTACTGAAAAAATCACCCGAATGTTTTGCTGTCTTGGCTTGTTGTTTTCGGCTGCGACAACGTTTTTTGAAATAAGTGTATATTTATCTTAATTGTTCAGCATTTTTACACACCAACGTTGTCAATATCTCGCAGTTAGTTATGCCTTACAATTTGATCCCAGATCAGTGAAATTCAGTGATCTCTGTTCCCTAAGTTAACTTCAATTTTAATCCTTGATCCCATATTAATTTTGTCATAGTAAAAGTATGGATTACTCAAATTTCTCTCTGCCGTGCTAGTTTACTCGCATCAAACAGCGCTTTACTATCCTACTGTATTTCCCATCAGGTAAACTGTAAACTCGGTTCCAGTAAATATTTGAATTTCTTGGACCAAGTGTCAACAGTTTGTTGCCTAGTGAGCTGTAATTCTGACATCCCTCGTTTTTTCCGAGTAAGGATATTCCCAGTGCTTATTGCTTTTGCCAAGAACATCTGTTCAAACATCAGTTTTCCTCAGGCTCAAATCTCAACTATAAGCAAACAGATTCACGGTGCACCGTCATCTGTGCTCATTAAAATTGTAGTTTCGATCGTTTAGATTCAATTTTATCTGGAAAAACGGATGTGAATAATAATATTAAGTGACAGTTGTGATGAAAGTGCTCGTTTCTGAAGGATATTCCAAAGTGCTTCAAGAAAAAAACAATTCATTTTTTCCCAATCAAAAACACAATTACAAGTACTACTTAATTAAAATCCTTTTTTTTTCTTAAAAACTGTGCGCCAAGACTTGAAAACTTCGTACAAATTGGGTTCGAATCGACCAAGTAGGATTTTATAAAGGCGATTATTAACAGTTCTCATTACGAAAGAATAAACAATATTCAAACCCAATGACTTCAAACGTCTTATGTCGTAATTCTTAGTATTAAAAACTTAGAGTGAAATGAGATTTTTAGTGTTGATAAATGTTTATAATCTAAGGCATATCTTGATTCGTCAACGTACATGTTCGTGAAAAAGTAATCATTATATATATTAAGAAGTTTGACATTGTAAGAAGTTTGACATTGTCTTCATTTGTGTTATTTTATATATATATATATATACACACATCATTTTTTCCTTGTGATCAAATTAAGCGAGTATGTTACCTTACTAATATAGCGGATTTCATACAGCCTGGTCCTCACTAGCGACATAAGCATAAGCATAAGCAACATACGCAGACTCAGTATTGCATTGATCACCGAGGT
>WUAP02142223.1:0-12036 GCA_015163945.2 Stichodactyla helianthus | reverse complement strand
AATTGCCCATTTCAGACCACGTGGCATTCTCTTGGGAATTGTTCTTTTATTATGAAAATGTTAACCTATCAACATAACAAAGAATTAATTCCTAAGAGTGACATCACGTGGTCTGAAATGGGTAAACAAACAACGAAGCTGGAAAGGTCTATTACCTTGTTTTTGAAGTCCGCCCGCGATGTTTGATTAAAGCGCTCTCGCATCTCGGAAAACAAGTATAGAGTTGTTAAACTGTGACGTATTTCCGAGTCCAATTTTTCATAAAATGCACCAAAAAAACCCAAAACGTTATCCACAATTCCTCCTGTACCTGCAGTAAACAGACCTATGTACACCAATTCCTACTATGAAGAACAAAGTAAGAAGCATCTTTAAAGAACTGCTTTTCATTTTAGACCCGGAAGTCGTTTTTTGTTCGAATTACATCACACTTAACAGCTCTATTCTGTGCTTTACGAGTTCGTATCCAGTTCCCCTTTGGATTTCGGAAAGGCTTTCTTTTAATTAACGTCCCTAGTTGAATCTTATGAAGCAATTATTTTTTTGACGTCACTTCAAAAAGTTGAAAATGCTGTCTTGTTTGATTAGGGAACTAGGCAAAAATGACATCGATGTTCTCCCTGATACAGCTCTACATGGCTTAATAAGTTTAGTAAGGCTGTAAGTACCATGATGTTAAAACTTGGCAATCAAAAGGCTTTCGCTGTCAAGCAATGAAGAAGCGAGAAAATCCCGGAGGGCGGGGGAGGTGTGAGCCGGAGGGGGGAGGTGTAAGCCGGAGGGGGGTGTGTGAGTACTAGGGGTAGTTCATTAATAGGGACCATGGACCTAATCCTCTTGGGAATATTTGTTTTCCCATTTCAGACCACGTGTCATTCCCTTGGGTATTGTTTCTTTGTTTCTCGGTAACGCTTGAGAAGATGCGAATATGTGGACTGCGTGGCACCGTGAAATACATAGACTAGAAAAAATGGAAAGTTATAGAGCTTAGAAAGGAGGTTATTCCGGGTGAAAGACCCTTGGAAGTAAATTCGGAAAAATCAATCGATTAATAAATTTCTCGCGAGGTCGGAGATTAATTTTTCCTAATTTATTTCCAAGGGTCTTTCGCCCGGAATAACCTCCTTTTTGAGCACTATAACTTTCCATTCTCTTGAGAAGATACGTTAATTTGGATGAGCCTTCAAACAAAGAATCGTATTCTCAGTGGATTTGAAGTGGGAAAACATTACATCAAAGTGGATTTGGCCTATTTATTTCCCTTTCATTGCTTTCATCAAGACTCAAAGTAATCCATCTTGTGCTCTGAATTCTTTTTAATAAATTGTTTTTTATCCTTTTGTATGGCTTTTGTCCTCTTGAGAATGTAACCTCTATTGTTCTTGGATTTGACTTCTCAGAGACTTAAGCAACAATAAGCTTGGGCGACTTATGAAAGTAGCGTTCAAGGATCTCACCAACCTTAGATATTTGTAAGTGACCATAAAATGCATTTACGTTTACAGAAATGTTCGGTATCACGCAAATTCTTCACACTTTGCTGGTTGGAATTTTGGTTTTTTGGCTGTCGCGGATGTACGGTGGCCCGGATGTACGGCGCAGCTATTGCGCCATACGATTTCCATCATATGAACACGTCTGCAACGTTGCTGACAATGGCGTGATGTTCGTAGCCAATATGTGACTTTTTTGGTCTATCGCTGGTCAGAATACTCAAATTTTTAGTTCATTTTTTCTTGAGTAATTTTTTTATTGCCAGAAAAGTCGCTGCGTGTGACATCCTTCGAAATCCTGTTGTCAGCAATGTTGCGCGCATTATTTGCACCACGTGTCTGTGCCTAAGAACCGACTACTAAGTTTACTTTGATTGAGCCACCGAAAAAACGAATTCCAACGTGCATTTGTGTACCGACTAATTCTGAAAACTACTGACCGCAATTGCCCTATATCACTATGACGTCACTTCAAAACAATATATTACTAAAACGCTAAGGATCATGGTCGTGGGACGGGGACAAAACAGTAACAACACAAAAAAAATCCATATTGAATGCGTTTTGTAGACCGTAGAAAAGTGTTAACAGCCACCAAATACAGTAAATATCGTGTACATCAGTACAGCCTATATTTGGAAATCAATTTGAGCATAAACTTTTCTTAGAACAGCGAATTCAAATTTCAAATCTTAGTTAAAATTTCTATAGTTAAGGATGATTCTGTCCCCCTCATAAACAATCCGTGACGTCATAATAAAATAGGGCAATTTTTTTAAATGAAAAATTTGTTTCGTTGTTGTGGTAACTAGTATTCTGAACTTCCGTTCATCTCTCTTTACTTGTAGGCTTCTACGCTACAATCAGCTGTCCTACATCGAGGATGGTACGTTTGCAGGTAGCGCGTATTACGACGAAATGTAAGTATTTGGAAAAAGTCTATAACCCTTCCGACAATATTCTTAGAATAGTTTCTATATGATGTGAGCTGTTGAATGATTAAAAAATTTCATATGCTAATGACTGTGACGTCAGGGGAGTAATTTATGTTTATTTATTGTTGCTAGTAATTCGAAAAACGGGCTACTATGTGAAAACAAATTTAAAATAATTTCAATAAGAGCCATGGGTAAAACAATGATGTATTTCAAGTTCAATTTATCTGTACCAGTTATGTTTTGTATATTAAATGACTCCTCTGACGTCACGGTCCCTTGCATACGGAATGAATAAACCTTTATAACTTCAAGACGTTAATGGACTATAAGCACTCTAAGGTAGCAGGTGCAGCGAATAAGATGGTTGGGACGTGTAAGGACACCGTACCGTGTAAAGAACAACGGAACAGGCGGACAGAAGACCTTTTCTTGGATGGCGAGCCTTGGGCAATCTGTCATTAAAACTCATTGTCATGGCTCATACGCCGGTTTTTGTCTTTATACAAAAGTGCTTTTGAATGCGATGTTTCTACCTCCTACTTTTATTTTTCGTTAGTTGCCCCATAACTTTTCTTGAGTGTTATACAGCTATTTCGAAAATATAGCTGTCGGAGCCAAAGACGAAAGACGATGGACAATAAGGGATAGGCCATTATATGACAATAAAGGCCCACTTGCATCCAACGTGCATTGCACGCTTCGATGAATTTCTCACGTACAGAAAATCGAGCGAATTGTGCAAATCACTAGTTCCACAAAAGCCATATCCATCCTCTGATAATATAAATCGAAAAAAAAAACTCGATCTATCTTTTCTAACCAATCAGATAGCGTGCTCTAACAATGGCACCATTTCAAAACAAAAATAAACGACCGCAAAGGACCGTGGGTGCAAGTGGGCCTTTAAGGAATTCAAAGGACTATCCATCTAAGATCTTCGCTCAACGGAGCTGGAATTATCGACTGGTCATCCGCCCTCAAGACACAAACAGAAGAGATCCACAATCTATTTGGTATCGATAATGACCTATCGCCTTTGGCTCCGACGACTTTATTTTTGATATAGCTGCATGTAATAAGAGAGAGTGTCTGAGGTATTTTTTCATCCCTCTCGATATTTTCCCCTCCCACTCATGCTAGATGTTCTAATATTCCTTTTCAGTTTGCTGAACTACAATCGTCTTACCCGATTGCCGGCTGGTGGAGATTTTTCCAACAAAAGAATTGATCGATTGTATGTAAAGTTAAGCCGTTTACTTCCTTTCATATCGATCCTCGTTACAGGTGTTTCTAAGGGACGCACTCTCTAAATTCCCTGTTACACGGTGAAACGTTGAGCTGAAATTTTGGCTGCAACGGCCATGCGAGACACGTTTCACGCGAGTGTTCGTTGCAGTGGTCTCGTGAAACGTGTTCGTCACACCTGTTTGAGTTGTACAAGTATAACTACTTTGTATTTTCTAGTTCTAGCGCCGTAGGAGCCGTTTAAGCGAAAATAGTGAGGAAAGTAAAGAATTTTTTTTTCTATTTTCGCTAAAACGGCTCCTACGGTGCTAAAACTCGGCACGGACAAAGAACACGCCACTATAAAAAGATATTTGACCAGTGTTTGAGCCAGGATTTTCAGGAAAGGCTCATTTTAGCTGAGACTGTCCCTTAAGGCTTTTTCTTGGGTGTCAAGTAGACCATTCACTGCAATTTTAGAGGGACAGAATAAATTTTATTGCGGGATTGGCGCAATGGCGCGGCCTGGCTCAAACACTGTTTGACAAAAATTTTTAAAACTTATGAGAGGTTTTGAAAAAAGAGATTTATTATTAAGCCACATTCTTTTATTGTAATATACCGACACTAAAACCGATCTTGGGCTCCCTGTGGATTGTCCATCGGATCTTACTTTACTATCATTTAGTGTTTTTCTTGTCTTTCTTTGAAAGGCGATTGGATCACAACCGTTTAACGTCAATCCCTGCTAACACTTTCATCAATACAACGTGTACTGGAAGATCAGAATGTGAGACTGAGCAATGGCGTGATCGGGGTGAAAGATATTGGTGAGGGATTTTTAAAAGCTTGTTTCGCAAAAGTAGATCGTCTTCCTTTAACTTTAACTTCTTATCTGTATTAATTTATATTGTGTTTTCCTCGACTTTTGGGGGATAAAAATCGTCAATAAAAACAAAGACAGGGCGGCCACGTTGGTGGTACAGATAAATTCCAATTTATTACTACATATTTAGAAATTATATAGGATTATTTGTTATATGGAAAGGTAATATCCCGCACTCTCATTGGCCAGTTTGCAGTCCATAACTTACGGTACGGACCATCAACCTTATTTTTGTGTTCGTCTTGCCATGTAATAAACATCTTATTAACCTCGCTTGCTCGGTTCGTACATCAGGATTTTTGGCGTCCGCCATTTAAAGATCTAGCTTCTGCCAACTAATCCATGACATGCAAACGTTACGTCATCGCAATCATGTTTATGGTTTTTAACGAAGTATTTTTATTGGGTCCTTAAGTTTGTTCCTCCAACGTGGCTGCCATGTCTTTGTCTCTGATCCCTGTGGAAATGGTAACAGGGCATATAACGAAATTTTCTTTTCCTTACAGGAATTTTCGTTATAATCATATATCGAAGATAGAAAGTGGAGCTTTTAACAATGCTGGAGGACAGTACTGTTCTATGTGAGTAATAGTTTATTTGAACTAACAGATCACATGACCACAACCTCCTTAAATGAACTTCAGAAATGGAAAGAGCATCTTGATATTAGTAAGAAGGTGTTTATTTTGACAATGATTGATTTAAGGGGGTTGTGGTCACGTGAACTGAACTATTCAGTGCAAATTCTGGAGTAGCGAGAATGATAAATATTTTGACTGATAGTTTTGGTCGTTTCTTTAGTGTTTTCAGCAACACAGGATCACCAATCAATCCTCTGACCACCATTGAAAGCCGTGGTTTTGTCAACGTCAAGGCCTGCTTTATGTATGTACTGTAACCAGAAAGTATTCCTTGACAAGTTTTTTGGTGAAGTACATGCTAGTTCTTTTACTTTGTTGTTTTATATAAAATGGGCACCCGGTGCGTATACCATGGTAATTTTTCCCTCTTAATTCGCTTCATCTTTATCTTTTAGAGAGCTTATGAACCTACAAATAAAGAAACTTCTCACCGCAACCTTTGTTAACACAACTACAACCAATGATATGTAAGGAAGTGATTTTTTTATTTTCTCCAGTTTTTCTTATATCATGCCGCAAACCCCAAATATATGGACTAAAATGCATAAATAACTGAGCGCAAGAGCCGTACCTTAAGTTATGGATCGAGATTTTTCAACTGCCTTATGGCCCAAGCGCGTAGGACGCAGGCCATAGAATTTGGAAAACAAACAAACAAAAAAACAAAAAATCGAGGTTCCATAACTTACGTATGGACCAAGCAAGCGAGGTTAATAAGACGTTTATTATATGGCAAGAGAATAACAAAAATAAGATTGATGGTCCGTACCGTAAGTTAAAAAACTCATGAATAATTAATGAGCAAAACACAATAGAAATCAGTGACCATGAAAGAGTTTTATATCTCTGATAAAACACTGCTGCTCGTTTTATAAATATTACTTATGGAACGCAAGTTATCTTGCCATATAATAGTTAAAAGCTATACTACAGGGAGAGATAGCAAGCAAGCAAGCAAGAACAATCGATTCTTATTCCAGAATGTATTTGTTTCAATGCAGTGAGCTGTACAGCAATGTTATTGAAGATATTGATGAAGGAGCCTTCCAAAATGTGAATGTACGGAACTTGTAAGTAGGAAATTGTTTTTCTTTGCAGTCCATATAAATGAATAATAATAATCCCCCCCCCCCCCTCGTTGGTTGGTTGGAGAAAAACCGGTAAACCCGGAGAAAAACACTCGTATCGTGTTTTTTTATATTCTTAGGAAGCTACAAAAGAATCGAATCCCAGCAATAACAGTGAAGATGTTTGGTGACACTGGCTCCAGAATTACAAGGGATCTGTAAGTCTGCAGTTGGTTTCTTAACGTCACTACAGTCCTCAAAAATTTCCTCCTCTCCTCTTTCCTGTTCCAAACTAAAGTTTAGTTCATGAAATTGTTTAAAGTTGTACCCTTTCGCAGATCTGCCAGTACTTCTTATTATGAGCTTATTCTAGAAAAAGAAAGAGTTAAAATTTCCTCAAACGGAGCAGAGGCCTCTTTTCGTTTTTTCTCGTTTCGCTGAGTCTTTTCGCTGTGTTGACTTGTGTTTTTCGAAAACATTGGTAAAATTTATAGCTAGCAAAGAGAAAACATTTGACGAAACAAGAAAAAAGAAAAGGGCCCTCGGCTAGCAGGATACTCAAACGGATAAACACAGCATATGTTACGTCATTTCGTCCCTTCTTATTACCAATATACGCGGCCAAACAGTAAACTGCCCTCTTGTGAACACGCGCTCAGCGGGCCGCAAGTGACTCGAGCGGGCTGATAATGGCATTATCGGCCCTACTGCTGATTGGTTTTTGGTTCATCATCCAATGGATTTTAGCCACTTAGAGTTTGACCTTGTTTATTGATAACAATCATAACAAAATGACTTTTGTCAGGAATATTGTTTATTTGCGCCCTTGTAGTGTCATTTGCGTCCCTCGCGTCCCTCGGGCCGCAAATGACACTACGCCGGCGCAAATAAACAATATTCCCTCCAAAAGTCATTTTATTGTCCTATTTTAATCACTTGAGCATGCGCCTACAGCAGTAGCATGAACTGATATCTTGATGCGTGTGAAGGAGTACATTTCTTTCAAATCTGTGGCGAAACAGCGTCGTATAATCCTGTTCGTTAAATCGCATGTCCTGAAAATCTTTGTTTTTCAGTGAACTTTCTGATAACAGAATCAAGACGTTGTCAGAGAATGCATTTATTGGCCTTACATTTGCCAGATACATGTAAGTATGTAATTCCTTTTTCATCTCGTCACCAGAAACTAGAGTTCGTAAGCAAATATATAGAAACTAACCCCCCCTCTCCCCAGCCAAAGTTTTCGGTACCTTTTTATTCCCGAGAGGCTTTTAGGGTTGAATATAGACATAAGCTTAACTTTTTGGCCGATTGCAAAGCATTTTTTCATTTGATAATAGTTAATCTGCCATTTAAAAAGGTCCAGGCATTTATCTTTGAGGGATACCTTTAACCTTTATCTAGACTGCAGGTTGAAATTTTGATTTTGAATTGTTGAGAGTCGTTCTGAAATGCAATTGTTATTCGATAATATTTACCTGCCCTTAAGCGGCTCAAGTGTTTATCTCTGAGGGATACTTTTAACTGCGAAAGTCTTTTTGTACTTGTAGATATATGGGGCGTAATCAGCTGGTAGCAACTCCTTTCAAGCAGTTCAAGCATATAAATCCACAAACACTGTAAGTGAGACTGATTCTCTTTGGTCTTTTGCCATGAAAGCGGGATCTCTTTTCCTTTGGCGCGTTCAATACAAACACAAATGATCTTGCATGTTTTTTGTTCGTTTGCTTGTTTGAGAGAAAGAGAGAGCCAAATCACAAGGGGCTATGTCAATGAGTTTAAAACTGAAAAAGCTACAGAGAGAGAGAGAGAGAGAACAAATCGCCTTGGGTATAAAGTTTACCCATTTCAGACCACGTGCCATTCCCTTGAGAATATGATTCTTTGTTTCTTGGTAACGCTTGCGAAGATAACATTAATATAGATGAGCCTCAAACAAAGAATCGTATTCTCAAAGGAATGATACATATGGTCTGAAATAAGTAAACATTACGCCCAGTGTCTGTTATATTTGAAATTCCGTCAACATGGCCGCGATGGCATATCATGTAAGTTATGATAACGCCTTCCAGACCTTACGGACGCTCAATACCTCCGCTCTAAGCTTGAACAGATACCGTTCGTATGGAACCGTGCCAACTTTTTCATACAAAATTTGTTGTGGCGTTAATATCATATTATTTATTATATAGACATGAGTGAGATACTAGAAAATAAGCCATTCGTAAACACGATACGAAACTATATCCGGGAAACCAGTGACATGTTTTCCATATCCTCACAAGTGAGGATATCGATGATGTCATTTCCGCCGTTGCACGCACGTGCGCTCAGTTTTGTAAAGCGGCCAGTCAGTGAAAAAGTGACGAGCGAGAAAGTCTTTGAATAAGACAAAAAGCGTTCAAAAGTCAAAGATATGAAACAAAAATCTTTCTTTGATGTAAAGACATGCAATTAGTTGCATCTAAATTACGAAGAGAGAAAGAAAATGAAGTCGAATCAGCTAAAAGTGGATCCGAGTAGCGGTGAGTTTTGCAGAGTTCAAAGGACAGCATGTTATTGTGATTATCGTGTTGTGATTATCGTTGTTGTGATTATCGCCGACAGCAAAGAAACATTTTCTGTTTCTATATAATAAAAAAGAAAATTACACGGTGTTTGCTGCGCTCACTCGTGAATTATTGTTTTCACCACTCGAAGATAAACGGGTAATATCCTTCATGTATTTTGTACTTTAAGAGATTTTCAAGACAATCAGATCCCAACCATCAAAACAGGGGAACTGGATGCCTTTACTACTGTACACTGGTTATATCTTCAAAATAACAACATCACAACACTTGGCAAGGATCTCTTTAAAAATCAAGGCAGTTTGCATTATTTGTAAGTATTTTTTATTGTACTTGCTAATTTTACATTAATGTCACTTACTGCTAGAACCAGTGATAAGGATAGGATAAAGAGAAAAATAACATTAAGCCCTCGGCGGGAATCGAACCCCACATCTTCCGTTTACTAGTCCGATGTATTAACCACTACACTACAAGGACCAACTACGCTGGAAACGCAGCCGGACAATGTAATGTATGTGGCAATTGTATTACGGGCGTTATCTTTCTCTATGGGTAAGCTGAACACCGTAAATTTTGGGTACGCATATATATCTTAGAATGAAAGTAAAGTGCGTTCGGTGTGTATATATAGAAAGGATAAAGAGAAAAATAATATATATATGCGTACCCAAAGTTTACGGTTTCAGCTTACCCATATAGAAAGATAACGCCCTGGGATCCCCAACAGTTGCCGCATACATTACATTGTCCGGCTGCGTTTCCAGCGTAGTTGGTCCTTGTAGTGTAGTGGTTAACACATCGGACTAGTCAACCGAAGATGTGGGGTTTGATTCCCGCCGTGGCCTTAATGCTATTTTTCTCTTTATCCTTTCTATATATACACACCGAACGCATTCACTTTACTTTCATACTGATAAGGATAGGTCAGTTGTAACCGCAATAAGTGGACGTACTGTGACATAATCACAGTATAGATTTCCAATTTAGAGGCTTTGCACTTCACACTAACAGTACCATTGGCTAACTTCCATATTGCTATAGTCCGCGTAAAGTAATGATTTTAATCAAATGAATAAATATTCTTACTAGTGGGTTGTTAAGAATGTTAGCTTCTAGTTTTGTATCTACTCGTTTTGTTTTAGAGATGTCAGCTCGAACGCCATTAGTGTGTTGGAAAAAGGTGCTTTTAACAACATGAATTCGCTAGAAGACTTGTAAGTTGTTCTGGGAGCATTACAAATATCGTTCAATAGTCCTTTCTCGAATTCGCTTGAATGACCACTGAACAAAGGTCTCAAGTCGAGTTTGGATTAGATTAAATGTATACATTTACTACCTTTGTCTACTGCAACCCCGCGACTTGCAACTATCGTTTCTTGTCATTCGAGCGAATTTTAGGAAGTTTTATTTCTTATTTCTTATTTCTTCATAACGTTTCTGGCAATATTGTTCACTTTCACTGGTTGTGCACCCACACCGAGTAATAAAGGATTAAAGATCTAGAGATGTAAAAGATATGACGTCAACGGGGTGATTAATTATAAATACAAAAACAGGCTAAAGCAAATTAGAGATGTTATTTACTGTTTAATAAACGAGCAGGAGTGTTTATTGAACGGCTTCAAACACGTCACATAAATAAGTTCAAGTATTTAACGATATGTTAATGAAAAGTGCAAAAGAAAAGCTATGTATTCTAAATTTATCAGAATTTCGAACGCAGTTGACTAAGGAGCATGCGCATAACGCAGTATGTCGTCCAAGAAATTAGTTCTCAGTATCTCATACGGAAAAGAATGTTTGGAAAACGTAAGAGTGCTATCAGTTTCGTCCAGCGGAACTTGCGTCAGGGTGCTTGCTTAACGACTGTTTGGTATTGAGCTGGCTTACAAAGCAATTCCAATTCCGTTAATTCCATCTTCAGCCACCCAGATCGCAACAGTTCTTGTTAGTTATAGAACTAATTTTTTGTTAATGAGTTCTATAACTCTTTATATAAAGAGTAATCTTCATTAGTATTCTTTTTATAAAAAGTCACCTTTATTACTGTTCTTTATATAAAGAATACTAATGAGGAAGACTTTACCGGGTATAAAGCCTCATTCATATGACTGATTTGAGGCTTTTGATAGGCCCAAATGCTCATTAATTATTCATGATTGTTTGAATTCATGTTCACAGCATTATCCTCAGTTGACCATATGACTTGGAAGGAGTTTGACTTATTTTTTCAAACAGCGCCTTTCGTAGATTAGAGATTACTTTCTAGAAAATCACCCGGATGACGTCACATAATTAACATATCAAGATCTTCTAAGCCTTATAACTCAGAAATGGCTCATCCATTACCAGCAAAATTAAACTGTCCTATCCAAAAGTTCAGTAAGAACGGATTTCAAAATATGGTCCTAGGCATTTAGGGCACTTTAAATACAGTGTATATTTTGACAGAAATTCTTAATATTTCCAGGAAAGGTGGGGACGGGAACGGGGACGGGGATAAACAGTCAGACAGACAGACAGACAGACATAATTTTATTGGTACCTTATAACATAAGTTATATCAGCGACTACCCAATAAATATAAGGAAAATAAGATAAATTATATAGTTAATTATTATATATAATATATATCCACAAATTTGATTTTATTTCACTTGGGTTTTTCTTAGCTCGAAACAATCAAAAATAAATTTTGCGGCAAGCCATGCAGTTCTGCAGTTCAGGATGGAGATGGGGATGGGGATTGAGGCGGGGATGGAGATGGGTTCTTACCGATTACCGGCTAAGTAGCATCCGTAGCTGACAATTAACTTTGGTGCTTTGTAGATTTCTACAAAAGAACCTCATCGAATTCGTTCCCACATTTCCTCGGTTAACAAGATTAAAAAAACTGTAAGTATCTTGTGATCGTCCTAAAGTTTGTGGGCTTCCATGCGTGGAGTGGAACAATCCATCTGCATGCTTTTACTTATTTTCCAAACTGGAAGAAAGTGTGGTAAATTAGCTTGATCTGGAATTGGTTGTGGGACTCTAGAAACTACTGCAAGAAAATCGATTTCGTTGCCATATTCTTACTGTATTAAGTTTTGTTAAACAATAAAATGCTGTGGTTCACATTTCATATTTTTATTACAACTAAGGCCCGTTTCAGACGTCGAACTTTCCATGAGCCGAACCTAATTACATCAAAGAAGACCGCCTAATTATCCAT
>WUAP02142212.1:0-12036 GCA_015163945.2 Stichodactyla helianthus | reverse complement strand
ACCCAAGTCTACACCGCTCTACACAAACGTGTATTGAGCACTCTTTAGCAAGTGTTTACTACAACTTCTCACGATTAATAATTTTCTATCGATCTTTTCATATTTGTAAATAAAAAGGAAATTAGTCTGTCATTCTCACAGACAACCACTATATTGTTTGACGCTCACAATATTGTAAAGTTGGGATTCCTTTGGTAATGAAAACAGCGAAAAGCCGGGGGATTGAGGACAACACAGGTATCCCACCATTGTGTACACAATGTAAGAACAAGCCATGCTTAGTAATTTTTTTGTTTTTAAATCAATTTTGGGTTTCAAAATCGAATAATCAGGTCCGCCAGCGATGTTTGATGAAAGCACTTGCGTATCTAGGAAAACGACTATTCTGAATATAACTACTAGCATCTTGAAGTGCTGTGCGTCAGTACTAGCTGTACACTTACGTCAGTGTTTTTTTTTAGAATAACAGCTACCATTCAGTGACTTTGTTCAGTGCAATTTAATCGAAGTGTTACTGAATTCGGGAATGAACTGTGGCCATATTGTTTTTCATCCTGCATCGATTCTGTTTATTCGTAAATCAATAGACGAACAAGTTTTCCTAACATCCTTTCAAACACGTTGAAAGCCAGCAATGCGGCATTAATTAGAAAGAAGATGACAGAGACTTTAACAACTAGCTGACGGCAGGTAAAATGATCACCAAATACAAGAACATTACTGAGTACTGCTGGCGAAAAGTTCTCTTTCATTGAAAAATATGAGACTATTATCCATGATGAAACGAAAGCTGTATGACGTTTTAGGTAAGCTTTTTCTACAACATTATTTGGTTCGATAATTACACCATCGCTAAGAATAATCTTAACTGGAAAAACTAGTAACGCATATAAATATTCATTATTATATGATAATAATAATGATGATAATATGAAAAGAAATAGAGAACTCTTACTGATATGTTGTTATTGCCTAAGACTAGATTTTGGCATTTAGTTTTGCGACTGATGCTCACAATAGACATACGATAAATAGGAATGACACATTTTCTAAGTATAAATGTTTGAAACAGCCGAAATCAACACGACCGCCATTTTGGTAGCATTAGAAATGTGGAGAACGAAAGGTATTCGCTGGTTCTACAACCAGAAAACGGTTCCCTGTAATAAGCCATGGAACTTAAACGAGCTATTGATCAATAGTTACCAAAAACCTGAACTAGGAGAGCGAACTATTTACGCTTTGGTCTACTTATGGACACTTGAGGACGGTAAAGTAATTGAAGCATGTCAGAGAGTCTGGATGATAAAAAACAACTTTGATAAAGTATTTTTTTGTTGAGCAGTAGTCTAACAGACATTAAATTAAATACTATTAAAAAAATATTCAAGTGTAAATTCGAGTTTATTTAAACTATGTATACATGTGGTTCTTCACCGACCAACTGGCGAACTACATCACGTGACATGGTATACCAATCTAGGTGGAAGAGTCGGAAGAAGTTAGAATTGGCGAGTCAAATGAAAGTGGATAATAGTAAAAATATTATTCGAATTCACTTAGAATAGTTTACAAGTGAATTTGTTTTGTACTCATAAATAACTGATTAGTATCCCTCCGATATTTCCCTTCCCCCACCCCCTGGAAAAAATAAAATAAAATAAAATAAAATCAGCCATGCCTTGACGATTTCATGTAATATGCATATTTATTTTTTTCCGGTCCGGAATCCTATAGTGAATCGCGCGCGCTGATTGGTTGTTAGCCGGTCCGGTTTAGTTCTCAGTACGGACCGGCTCATCCGGACCGCTCACAGTTACATGGGCTTAAAAGGGATTCCGAACCGGGAAAAAATAAAAACGTTATTAAACGGCTTAGGTCGGTCCGTATTGAGAAAATATTTGCCCTCGTCTTGAAAGCGGACCGAGGCCTATTTTCTCAATACGGACCGACCTGAGCCGTTTAATAACATATTTCTATTAACTGTAGTTACCGCAATCACAGTCACGGTGATGATTCTTATTTCAAATAAAGCAACTGTTCAAGCAAGAACAAGATATGAACGTAAGTTTATTGACTGTAATTCAACTGATTATGAGGTTTTTTAAGTGATCCACGTCATTTCAACGCGCCACCCTTAAGTTGAACACAACTTCACCTACAAAATATTTGCAATATCCACAAAGCCACATCGAAAACCTGCTTTCAGTCAAACTCGCCCGTGTTCATCCTCACGGGCTCCCCACATGGACTGGCTAAACGAACCTCTTCTGGCTTTTCCGGGGGCTTGTATACAAAGGTTGAATTCCAATCCACATCCACATCAACAGTTCTCATGCACAGTCCTCCAGTGCCATTTACATCCACTCATGTGAGGAAATCCGCAATCCATGGAAAATTGGGTTTTGGAATCCGGATTTCAAGACTTGGAATCCGGAATCCCGTACTTGGAATCCGGAATCCAGTACTTGGAATGCGGAATTCAGTACTTGAAATGTGGAATCCAGCACTTGGAATCCGGAATCCAGTACTTGGAATGCGGAATTGAGTACTTGGAATCCAGAATCCAACACTTGGAATCCGGAATCCGATCAGCGTTGATCAGTGTACCACCTGGATCAGTGTACCACCTGGTCAAGTGGAACTTCTATAAGGAGGTTTCTGAATTTTGAAATCGTCTTTTTAAAATTTTAAAATGGAATTCTGAATTTGGAAATTATTGAGCCTCGATTTCCTGCTTAGCTACCGTGAGGCTCTGTTATACGTTCTACAATTAATGAATTCTGAATTTTTTAATTCATTTTTTCTGCCTTTCGTAAATTTTCAGCCTCGATTTGGGTAACCAAATAACCGCCATTTTTCAATATCAAATCGACAAGATGAATTTGTAGACGATTTCTCCACCCCCAATTGTGATGCAGATACAACCATTGGACAGAGGCCACAGATTCTCGATTTTGCCATATCTTACCATTTTCAGATGCAGACCTAAAGTCTGCACTTTAAAAAACGAGGCAATATGATTTTTTTTGATAAGTGTTGGTGGTAAACCCAAACTTTTAATTTCCTTGGAATTCGAGTACGACAGCTTGAGACGTATGATATTAACTCGGCAACACTCAGAAAATCCTGCAGTGTCTATCCTCGTTATCAACTTTCCTGCCACGCTGTTACAAAGGGCGATCTGCACCAAATCGAGGCCTGAAAAATTTTAAATTGGAAAACCGGATTTCAAAATTCAGAAAGCACCATCAGTCACGAAATCGAGGCTCAAAACTTCCAAAGTTCTGTCAACATATAAAAGTTAATTAAAATTCAGAAATTCCGATAGGGAATTCGATTTGGCCGGGTGGTGTACTCGTTCCCCGGTTCAGGGTACACACTGATCCGATCAAATCCAGTACTTGAAATCCAGAATGATTCCGGTTTCTCTTGCATTGGGCGAGTTCCCGCACATAGCTACCATTCTTTTCTGGTTATCACATAATTCAGTTATTCAAAGACAGAGACAAGGGCTGACTGATAGCCGTTGTGTTCATGTTTCTTTTCCAATAGGCTTCCATCTGACGGGTACATATGGTTCATTCAGTAGCCCAAACTATCCCAGGCCATATCCAAATAACATATATTATGAGTGGATACTGCCAATTACCTACCAAAAACTTCAGTTCGAGTTCATCACGTTTGATATTTACCGTTGTTATGTGCGTCAGACTTACCGAAATTGTGCAGACTTTGATTTCGTGTTCTTGCTGGGCAATAAACCCTACTGCAATTGGAACAGGGCCCCAAGAGCCATTATTGTACAACCCTGGACAAAACGTGCCGTACGTTTTTACTCTTCCCATATAAAAGAGGAATGCAAGGGTCAAGGATTTCAAGCAAAATACAAACCATTTGTTAAGTACGAAACTACTAAAAAGTCAACGCTTGCAACGACGACGTCCTACGCTTTGACTAGAAGTGAATCAGGTAATCCATCATAGCGATCATGACAGGCAAAACATGAAACATTTACCACTTTTGGTATTAATGTGTTTAAAATGAGCTCGAAAGCAATTTTTTCTAAAGCTCTAGAGGAGCATGCTTTTCTCTAGTTCTTATGATCACCAGAAACTAAGAAGAGGTTGACAAATAATTTCCCGCGAAAGGCCTTTTCTGAGATAGCGAACATGGGCAATGTGGTCTAGCGTCGGTTCAAACATCTATTTTGGCATCATGCCTTATATGATAGCGTTGTTTGTACAGGGGCGCACCCCCCCAGCTAAATTTTTTGAGGGGGGACCTGCCCCTTCCCCCCTCCACAAAATATTGGTTCACATGAAACATAAACGCATGAAATTTGATTTCTATTACTGTTACTAACTTATTGTTGTGATTTTATCCATGTATTTTTTTCTAATATATACCACGCAATACATTTATATGGCTTTAACACACTAATGTGTCTGCAATTAACTAAACAGCGGTCATTACAATATAACGTAAAATATAATATTGCAGTGCACCCCCACCCCACCCCCCTCCCTCCAAAGATTTTCAGCTTCCGCCGCCCGTTGTAACGAAGCTAGACCACATTGCACCATATTTGTTTATTTCAAAAAAGGCCTATTAAAGCGTTTCGGAAATTCTGTGAAAATAGTTTTTTGCTCGAGACTATATATAAAAACACTAGATTATTTAATATGTCTCTCAAAATCAATTCTAGATTCTTCAAGCAGCGATAGCCTATCATTTTTATTTCTACTGCCTCTACTTTTTATATCACTGGTATTGGTTATCGTCTGTCTGTACTGGTGCTGCTGCAGACGACCTATAGCTACACAACAAGAGAGGGTGCCAACTGATGCTGGCAATGGGCATATCCATGGAACATTTATAGGAGAAGAGCCAATTCGTAATGCAATGCAAAATAGTTATCACAATGATGTATTTTTGACTGTAAACCTACCGATGGACCAACAGCCACAGCAGAGAGCCGAGTCAAACAATGCTATCGCCCAAAATGGACTGCCTAGTACACAAACCGTACTCTCACATGATGAGCGCATTGGCTGTTCTAATGAAAGCCTTAATATGCCTGCAGATGAATATCCACCACCGAGTTATGATGACGTTTGGGACGAAAATTTAGATTTAGAAAACTTTGACTGTCCACCGTCGTACGAAGCTGTCATGCGCCAGAGTCGAGAAAGGTTAGATCAAGGGGCTGAGGGCGCCGATCTACAGCGCAACAGGGGTACTCAAGAAACCCCTGGACGATTAAATCTCGGAGAAAGAGGTGAAATTGTTATATAGTGATTGAAATATCCACTTTGTGCTTCGTGGTCCGTGTTCTTATAATGTCCAGACTCAGTGTTGCTGCAGGGTTACGCCTGGTTCCACTGACAACACAAGCATTCAGTAGAATGGATTGAAGATTGTAGGACATTCGCTGCGTACATCGCAATCCAATCCAATCCACCGCTGCGTAGGACGTGGGAGAGTTCGTCATGACACGGTATACGGCACGTCCGCGTCGGAAGACTCTTACATTCCCGGCGTACGAAATCAATTCATCAGAGTACACAGTGGGGTATCTAGCTACCGATACCTACTAACTAAACCAGTAGAATAGTATCCCTATGACCTTCGTTTCATTTCCTCTAACTGATTTTAATAATTAAAATTCAAAAGTAAAATAAATTATTTTCTCAAAACGGACAAAATATTTTCGTCTGAGGAAGACAGGTCACTGCAGTGATGTTAAAATTTGTATATAATGCTTCCCACTAGTAAGACTCATAATGTTGAGAGATCTAAACAAGAACAAGAACTTTGATTCCACAGAAAGGTATTTCAACAACATCCTTTAGAAGAGCGAAGTCTATAAGCAAATGTAATAAAAACACCAAATCGAGGTTAGAGTTAGTTGTAGAGCCTGGCAATCACAAACGCTTATTACTAGAACTGAAATTTACTATGTTTGTAGAAATAGATTATTATATATATATATTATATATATAACTTTTGAAATATATATAATATATATTTCAAAAATTTCAAAACATTTTATTGTCTACTAACTTGTTTTGTAATAGTATTGTTTGCTATCACTTAACTGCCAAAAGTGCTTATGGCTATGTAAGCGGCACCAGCAGGTATGGCTGGCAGGTAACTTGTTCAACAACAGAATAAACAAACTTTTCTTTTTACGTAATATTTCATACCACAGAAAACGGGTAACTGTTTGTTGAAGCGTATAGACAGAATGACTTAACAAAAAAAATGCATACTTAATAGCACATGACGAATGACGCAGAAAACTAAGCATATTAGTAAGTTCCAAGTTTCCGCATATACCGCAGAAAAACAGCAACTGAGTAACTTCAATTCAATCTAAACACCGATTTCCTAACAGTATTGCGACGTTTTGCGCTCGACTATTATACATATCATAAGTACAGATACTTCAATGTCAGGGGACAATAATGCTGTCTTGTAAAATCTACATAAGAGATTCAAGCATTGAAACATGAGGTCGGAAACTGGCAAAAACCATCGATTTGTTGCCTTATGGATTACAGGTAAGTAACCAATTAAACGCTCTCTGGAGCACTCAGAAAAATTCCAATAAACCCAAAAATGTTGAATTTAAATGATTGGATGGTATAAAAAACGATGCTTCGTCTTTTCAAGTTGAATGAAGTCTTGGACTGATAAATTACCGTTAATCTTCACTGATCACGTCCGTACTAATTTCTGCTCAGACATATTTCGTTGTTTTTTCTAGATCTTTATTATTTAGTTTGACACGTCTTCTAGTATTGTAAGTGAGCTTAAAATCACAACAAGATTATTCAATGTAAATCTATTTTATGGCAACCTGGAGCTTAATTCCAAACCCCAAACAAGATTACGTCAGAATATGTATGAAGTGATTAAGGAGGCTTGAAATGGTTTTGAAACTCGGGCATAGACTAACAAAAATGTCCTTGAAAAATTTTATCTGGGTAATGTATGACAGAAAGTAGACCCAAAAGACCAAAGACAATAAAGTTTAAAGAAATTTTACCGTCCAGTTTTTAAGTTATTGCGGGCGACAAGAGGAGCACGCAAGCATGATCTAGACAGAAACAGGCCAAGGGGCCTGGGCCCGCGGAATACGAGAGGCGAGACTGCTTTTCAGAGTTTTCGACTTCCACTAGAATGTAAAAAATCCGACGAATGCAGACTGACAAGATTAGACAAGTGGTCAAACAGGTTTCCAGAGCGTCGTACGTGAGGGAATTCACGCGTTGGTTATGCAACAAGTAGTCAAATGAGTTGATTCCCATAGCTGCTTGTGTTATACTCCAGTGAGTCTGCAGTGAGCTGAACCGCGTGGCCTATTTTAATTGGTAAGTTTTATATGCCATAGTTATTCCATTTGTAAAATGTTCTTAACGTTTCAAAGCTGTTGGAGTAATCGCTGTATATTCGCTTGGTAAAACTGCTTTTTTGAAAACATTAAATATTCACAACCATTTTCATCGCAACCGTTTCGTCGCATACTCTATTCGAAGAATGATTCGTTAAACCCTGACCCCCTCTGGTCATTACTTCAGCCAGTTTGTTTATAAAAAAATTGGCACAGTCTTGCCAAAATCAGGCCCACTATGGTCGCTTTCTACATAAAATAGACTTTATTAGCAAAATGACCTTTATTGCTGTAGTAAAAAGGATCAATCATCATTAATTATAATATTTATTAACACATTATATTTGCAGCATCTGACCCAGGATTTATCCATTCTTTGTCACCAATGAAGAAAGGCAAATCAGGACGTCAATTTTATACATTCAATCTTCAAATTTCACCTAGTCCAAGTTTACTAAGGTTGTTGGCTTTGACCGCACCACACATGAACAGGCTTTGCATTTCCAGAGCACTGGCACCCCCACAAAGCTGCTTAGTCCAAATGCCAAAGGTGCAGAACTGTTTGTCAATGAATATACTACGTTGGTCAAGGCAAACCCTAGTGATGTTAACTTTGAAAGCAATGGAGCAGCGTGTACCTCTGACCAACCTAGCCTTGCCACGACCAGCGCCATCGATATTACACTAGATGAACTCCCCACCCTGACCAGAAATCAAATGGTAAATGTTAAAGCTAAAATAATCATGGGAGGTGCTGAACCTAAGCAAGTGGCAAAGAGAAATGGAGATAAAGGCCTTGTAAAGGAAGATTGCATTATAGAGGACGCAACTGGTCATGCAACAATACATCTATGGGATGACATGATCATACGCTGCAACAACTCAACAGCCTATGAGATGAAAAATTTAAGTGTGAAGAACTACTCAGGGAATACCCACTTGGGTACAACAGCCACGACAGCCATTGAAGAAATCGAAATGGAGATTGACAACATTCAAGGCCCTGAACGTCTCAACAGACCATAACTGTTGATGAATTTCTTTTCGCTGACAAAGTTAATATTTTCATGGGCTGCCAAATCCAAGCATGTAAGAAGAAGATGCCTTACTCGGTAGGTAGTACTGTCTTCACCTGCCCAAGTTGTCGTACTTCCCAAAAAGTAAGGGCAGCAAAGAAAGGAATTTCAGCACGATTGTGCATCAAGCTAAATGGAAAACAAGTTTGGCTTACAGCCCTAACTGAAGTCATGCAAGCTTTGCTAACCAGACTCAACTTGACCATTAATGACAAATCGGATGAAATTAAGGAAGCCCTACTGAGTATTAAAAACATCACCTTGGTAATTGACTCTGTTTCAAATTTCATATTGGAAATCAAGGAATAGGTTTGGACATAGTATACCATATATTCCAAAACTGTACTGTGTTTGTTCACACTGACATTGTTAACTTTTTTGAAATAACTTGTGTTTATGTTATTATTAACTTTGAATGATGTGTACAGTACACATTCAATCTGACACTAAATTCAGTGATTCATTTCATTAGATAGCTATTCCAAGTTTCTCTTAGGATAACAAAAACAGTTATATCTATAAGAAACTCTTTGTTAAAGTTATTGCTAGTTTATATTACTAATCTGTCAACAGCATTCAAAGATACAGACCCCTTTTCATTTGCATGCCTTTCTTTGTATCCAGTTGTTCAAAAAATAAAATAACGAAATAAAACTTGTCATTCAATCACCCTGTTTTCAAATAAACGAGTTTCAATATTAAAAACAATTAACCCTCATTTAAGAGTGAAATACATCCAAAACATGGTAACTGCAGGGGCGGATTTAGGGGTGGTGACGGGGATGACTAGTCACCCCCCTTTTTCGCCAGTAAAATCTATCTTTTTAATCACATTTGATTTCAGCATTTTAGAAATATATATGTTTTAAATGTTTTCATTTTTTTGTTACTTCCGGTGCTTTTCAATTACGTATCACTTGAAACCCCCTTGCACACCGTACATATAATAATGTACATTCAATCTTTTAAGATTTCAGTCACCCCCCTTTCAAAAATCCTGGATCCGCCTCTGTAACTTCATATCCTATTAACAACTCAATGGCCTATTGAACCTTGTTTGTTTGCTGCAGGGATGACTTTCTTTAGTAAGCCAACCAAATCACCAAATACTCACTTGCATCTAGGATTTAAACTATGCTCGCGTCACTTCAAGTTACTATATAGTGATTTCTTTGTACATCACAAACGTTCCCCACTATTTATCCAATTCATATATACGCGCGCACTTCCTAACCTGAGGTTACCACTAGTATACGTCATTAAGAGCGCGCGCGCGAAAACCATTTCAAGCCTCCTTAAAATGCGTTTATTTTTTTATTATTTTAACAGTTTTGTTCCTCCAATTTCAAGTTGTGAGGTCACTTGATGGTAAGTTTGCAGTTTGAAAGTATTTTTGATTTAGACGTTAATTAGAAAAACTTTGGGAACTTTGACGACAGTTTCATGCTTCTTGGTTTCGGTTTGAACTTTAAAATAGGGCTCTTTAGAGCTTAGTCCAAGGACTATCTGTTTCTCAGTGGCCTCCGGGAAACGAAAAAAAGATAAATGATTTGTTCGTCCCTTGCACTGACAGAGTCTCCTTTACAATCAATTGGGGGAACTTCATCCCGTATGTTTAAATATGGAGACGAATTTTTGTGAAACTACGAGGAATCAACCATATAGCAATCTATCATCATTATTTTTACATCTTTTCATCAAGTGTGACGTCACCAATTGTAAAACATTGACTTTCAGTTGAAAACCACATAAAAATATATACATCATACTTCTGTTAAACTGAAAAACTGAAAATTTGATTGCGTTAGGAGCATCATGATCAGATATAGAGATAATTTTAGAGTGAGTTCAATTAAACCAAAGTCTCAAATTTTTGGTTAGGGTGCAGCCAGTTTGAACCGAGACAAAAACAGGTGACGTATTGGTGGAAATTATGCTACCAACGAGCCATATCTCAACTATTATACATTCAAATGACAACAAATTTTCTGTCAACCTTCAATTTCACTACGCCTCGTGCTTCAACACTTGTTCTGCCCATACCCAAGTGCTTTATAACTACACACGCAGCAGAGCGAGCAAGGTTTTTATTTCTTTTATAAAATGCAAAGGTGCAAACGCGCGTACTGTGTGCTCTTATAAAGCACGCGCCTCGGCCAATCAGAAAGCGAGATTCTTAGTAGTTATTTTATAATTTATCATAGTTAACATTAAATATAATTGTTTGGGGGAAAAATTGTGACGTCACGCTTTAGTATTGTATTTGTATACAGTATACTTCAATAGACCCCTTGCACATGTCGTCAGAGCAGCTCAATCTGGGGGACAAAACAAAAGACTTTTGCTCTCTTGAGAGCTAGAATCCATTGTTTTGTCCCCCAGATTGACCTGCATTCTGACGTGCTGCAAGGGGTCTATTTCGAATTCTCTGTTATGCAGGGTTAGCCTCGTTTTTGTGTAGAATATTCACATGCCTCAGTGAAATTCCGTGGAATTTTAAAGTGTTTATATTGTTAAAGTCGTGCATTCTTCGATTTATCTTTGGTTTTTGTGGATACTTTGATGCTGAAACTAGGCTAACCCTGTAGAAATAAGTCTGTAATAAAAAATACAGCTGTATTCGAAGAATTACTTAATTGATAATATATTTTAGGGCGGCTAAATGAATTGCCATAACTGAAAAAATGATGTTTCTACTTGGCTATGTTTCACAGACTAATCATCCTAATTTTAAATAGTTGCTATAGATTTTCAAGAACGTAGTGCAAGAGTGCTGGCTTGAATGTTGTTCAAATACTTATCTTGGCTTATTCTTTTAAATGCCAGTTACCTATCTGACAGCCAAGAATGGAACCATCAAAAGTAATTCTTATCCTCAAAAACTACCTCAAGGTTATCACCACGAATGGCAAATAAAGGCACCTACAGGTTATCGCATTAGATTGTACTTTAAGTACTTTTATGTAGGTGACTGCACGTCCCAAGGAGACCAACTTGAAGTATGGACAGGTCCTAGAGATTGGATTACACTATGTGGTCAGAGGCTGCCGCCCATTATTGAATCTACAGGAAAAGAGTTGGTGTTGTATTTTTCTGGTAGCTACTCATTGTCCAGTGGAAGTAGATTCTGGGCATATTATGAAAGGTTCAAAGAGGGCGAGTTTAAAACTACATCAAAACCTTATACGTTAACAACTACAAAAGTAGTTATGGACACTGGTGATCCAGCATCAGATGGAAATGGATCAGGTAATCTGGCTTATGTTTATTATTTATGTTTACTTTAATCACTATTAAAAGTTAACTTTCCCATTCATTGTATTGTTAGACCATTAAATCCCAAGAAAATGAAAAACATAGCCACTCATAACCAAAAAGTGATTCAAATTGTTTTATAAAAGCCATCAGTGATGGTAAAAGGTGATGATGAGGGTGAGGGCGAGGATCAGACTGAGGGGAGGGGGAGGGGAGGATGAGGATAAGGATGAGACTGAGGGGAGGGGGAGGGGGAGGGGGAGGGCGAGGACAATGACAATATTTTATTTGGGACTTTATACAAAA
>WUAP02142201.1:0-12036 GCA_015163945.2 Stichodactyla helianthus | reverse complement strand
ACTACCTGTAAGCAGTGAGGTTTATGATTGTATGTATTGCATAAAGCTATAATAAAGTTTCCATTATTATTATTATTTTCGCAAGGCATCCTGTCTAATAGAAAATTCTTTCTAATGCGCTCCTTTGACCATGACAGGCCAAGTTTATAGACGTCACCTAGCTTATCCACAACCGCTACCATGTCATCAAATGCTTTTCCTCCTTCTGCTGAGAAGTAGTCGAGGCCTTGAAGCGATGTGCGCATGAGGACGCAGAACAAACTTCGAGTATCCTGCAAAGACTACTGCGGCTCAAAGGTGAATTGAATCCTGTCTCCACACACTAACTCTGATACTGCTTGATAATCTATTCTGGGATGGAGCTTCTTATGACGTTTGGGATCTTTTCAAAGGACATATCTTGTACCACTCTTGCACTCGTAATGAATTCTCAGAAATGGTCGAGCTTCTCTACAGGTACTTTGATTCTGGCGTGTTTCTGGTGAGGAAGTTCGGCGCCTCTGCCATGGAGCAACAAGTGTTGTCTTGCAATGGAAGCCATTGTTGGACGATTTTGAAGCTGACCTTATCGGCAAAGATGGACAGAAATTGTCTGTGACCACTCCAGTGGCTGGCATTCTCGTAGCATTCTGCTAAAGCTTCTAAGCATGCAATCCAAATCCTCATCTTCATCAAGTTACCTTTCTTTCATGGCTCTAAACAGCATCTCAGAATTATTGGGTGTAATTTCTTCCATAGGGTAGCGAAGACAACCTGCCTGGCTTTCCTTAAATAGTGCCTCTTGGTCCGACCTGCAGCTTTATCCCATACGTCATCATTGAGATTCGAATTGGACTTACATCTCTGGCAGCAAGAAAGCAGTTTAGCTTATCCTTTGGAGTAGATGGTTGTTGAGCGCCCTCCTCAGACTGGCTGGTCATTGACAGGTGTTAAACGCTTGGAATATAGCAGAAAATGTGAATAGCGTTGATGGCACTACGCTAATTGGGGTCACTGGGATTCGTTGATGCTGCGGGGTTTTGAATGAAATTTCAGGAGAGTAGTCCTAAAATGTTAAGGTTCAATTGTTAATAAGTTTTAATTTTCAATACAAGGAATAATTAGCGCTTTATTTCTAGCTATTGCTTAAAACTATCCTAAATACACTGATCTAGCTCATATTCTCCATACTAAACAACCTTAACAGCAAAACGTACCTGTAATGTTGCTGTCTTTAACTGTGCTTCCAATTCGTCAACAGCTGTCATGGGACTAGTGGATGTAAGCGTCTTCATTTTATCTAGGCATGTCCTGCATATTCCTAGTAAAGCAACACACATCAAAGACAGAATTAGAATAAACTGACGCCTTGCAGATACATATAACGAAATACCAGAGTCAGTAAATAAAAACAATTGAATAATATCTTACCAGATCCAGCTTGAATAAACACACCAGTCTTTTGTAGTACTATTTCAGAATCTTGTTTCCCTAGTCCTCTGTCTCCCTGTCTCCCGCCAGGTTTTTCTACTACCTTTCCCGTGGTTGGATAAAGCAGCTGGTACTCTGCATCTGGTGGATCCCCTTGTCCACTCCGACGGTTGCCCACGATGAAGTGGCCATATGGTCATGCTGTCCAAAGAGTCTGGCACTTTAAAAACTGCGGCTTGACACAATATGAGATCTATCTCATTTTCTGGTCCAGAAAACAAGAATAATGCTAGATGGTTCGTAATATATTTTGTACATAATATCAGGGGAACAACCTGGACTTCGTGTTTTCTATCTCGACTGTCAGGACCACATATTCCTCCTACTATTGACTTGAATAAACAACAAACGTCCATCACTAAAGAGCAACTATCGAACTGATACCTGAGATACGGAATACGTACGCCACCGCGTTCACAAAGGTGACAGATATTATAGGACTTGGGTCATTGCAGAAAGTCAATCAGTTATAGGCCCTTCAATTCAATGAAAAAGTGCTAAATAAAAGCAAACAGTTTATTAGATTTGAGGCACTTTAACAGAGAAGATAGCTACAAACTAAGTACGACCTGGACAAGACTCATCAAAGACATGGGACGCTCTTCTATTCATCACCATGATGACAGAGATCACTAGAACAATAGACTGACGCTCATACTCACACTTGCACGCTTCCTGATTTTTTCATCATTCTGATGAAGGCTACCACAGTGTAGCCGAAAAGTCAATTATTTCACATTTTTTGAAACATCGTTCTCACGCGTGAAATCCGTAAAGTTTCTATTTTAATTACAAATAGTTTATTACTAGTATAAAGCACAATGGACTTAATCCATTGGGCGTATTTGTTTCCCAATTTCAGACCGCATGTCATTCCCTTGGATATTGGAATTATTGCTACGATTACCCTGTCAGGACTGTTGTCTGGATCGCCGCGTAATAAAAATAGTGGTAATCTGGAAGGCCGAGACAGCAAAGGCACTTCTGCTTGGCTAGGTTTTCGATTGGCCTGCGCGATAGACCACGAGTTTATCTCGAAATGGGAAAACAAATACGCCCAATGGATTAGGTCTATTTAGGTCTTTCACTTGAAAAACTAAGGGGTTATTTCAGCCCGTATCTAAAAATGCTTTGTCCATTCCAGTGGCGATTGTATCGACAAACTTGCAACATGATCTCAGTAGTATATCAAGGCCAGAAAATCCACAAACTGCGATTTTTAAATCAAAACAGATATGGATTGCTTAAATCTGACACTCTTTTGCTTTCTATACATCTTTTGAAGCGGTTGTATTGATTTACAAGACAAAACAAACATGGATTCCGTTCCTGGTATTCTTTGACTTCAAAGCCCAATTAGTGCTAATCCTGGGTTAACTCTTAATAAAACCTATAGAGTTAACCCAGGATTAGAACTAATCAGGCTTTGAACAACTGGGTCCAGGAGTACAACAGACCTAATCCATTGGCGGATCCGGGGGGGGGTTTGGGGGACCAAGTGGTCCACTGGTCCCCCTTTTCAAATTAAAAATGTTAGAAGTTTTGCTTCTCAGTTTGTGTCCTGTTCTTATGTTATGTCGTGTGGTTTTATTTTATTTAAAATTAGCGAATTTCAAGTATTCCAATCGATCGACCCATCGTCATTCCCTGTCTACCTGCATGGACTACCTGTGTCGACATCTGTCTGAACGCAACCCATCCATTGGGCGTATTTTATTTGTTTTCCCATTTCAGATCACGTGTCATCCTCTTGGGAATAGGATTGTTTGTTTGAGGTTTATCCATATTAACGTGTCTTCTCAAGCGCTGTCGAGAAACAAAGAAACAATACCCAAGGGAATGACACGTGATCTGAAATGGTAAAACAAGTACGTCCAATGGATTAGGTCCATTTCACCACAGTTTGATATGCTGAAGCGTCACACACAAACATTTGCCCAAAGATTTCTTTGCATCAGTTGAAACTGTGACCTTTATTTCAACATTCAGTCGCCGGAGTTTCGAAGGATTTTAAAGATATAGCACATTCGCTATAAGAGTTTTTGTAAGACCCACTTTTATTGATACAAAATATAGGCATCGAGAATAAAATTATTTGGAAAATATAGAATTGCGTGATTGATCCCGAACTCGGCCAAACAGGAGCCAAGAGATTGTTAAAACAAGGATTAGGAGTTCTTTTTGATGAGAAGCGCTTCAATTTTCCACTTAAGGCTCCTAAAATGGCACTAAAACTCACTCGTCTGAACAGCATTTTCGGCGGTGTTCGGTAATTTGCATATTTCTCCAAAATACAACGAAATTTAACCAAACCAACTATGCCATGATCCTTAGGAGACAATACCCTTTCAAACTTGAGTATGAGCGAAATCGATTTTTCAAGGTTTGCAACGAATTTTGAATGGTTTTTGATTTTTACGGACAGTCACTCTTAATGGTTTTTCTGTGAGTAAATCTCGATAAGTATATGGTAAAAATCGTTCAAAACTCATCCGGGCTATTATCGATATATATCGTGGTCTGACCCTTTAACCCCGATCATCTGAGACGAACAGAATCTGGAAAATCGGCAACGATTCTATTTTCTCGATTCTGCGACCGCCCGCCCCAGATGGTCCGTGATTGTCACTTAAAAGTAGCCGAACAAGGAAATGAACACATCAGGATAATGCGTGTACCATTCCGCCAATCGTTTCCTACGTCTTTGGAACTTGAAATCAGCTCCATTTTTGGGCAATTTAAAGCGCAGAAAAAGTTGGAAAATGCAAAATCAGAAGCCAAACTTGAAACTTGAAACTTGACCGATTGACCACTAGCCGTCACGTGGTATAAATTGTAAAAAAGTTCGGACATTGTTGTCTGACTGCCGTACAAGTGTACTAACTTTTGAACAAATTATCGACTTGAATTATAAATTTGTCTCTCTAAATGTAACCAAAATCTTGTTATTTAACCCCAATTCAAAATGCCCTTGCTGTTTTTAAGAAGAAAAACTTATCAAAACATATTGAAAATTTGTTCAAAAGTTAGTGCATTCGTACGGCAGTCAGACAACAATGTCCGAACATTTTCGTGATGACCGTAATACAGTAGCACAAATTACACCACGTGATGACTAGGTGTCAATCGGTGAATCGAAAACTTATTTTGAATTTAAGATTCAGAATTCTGGGGGGAGGGGTTGGGGAAGGGGTTTGATCTTTATAATTGTCATGTCTTTCTTATTCAGTTGGAGAACTCGAAACTTTTTAACGACTATAGAAGGCTTTCCAATGTAATTTATAACCCTCTATACATATATTTAGCTTGTATAATAGATATAATTTATGCGATAATGTAGGAATTGATCCTTCTAACGTCTCGGACCTGCTGGCAATTATACACTAGATATATAGAGGATATTACATGGGCGCGCGGAGATACGAATTTTATCTTCGAGTGTTAATGATATCTCTCACGAGTGAGCGCAGCGTATCTCCAAGCGGCCATGTAATGTTCTGTTTATTTTATAAATATCGATGAAATATCCAGGATCAGAGAAGAATTTTAAGGCCATTTGTGATTGGTTGATACAATCGGTGATATCTTCACATGTGAAGGATAAAAATTATATCTTCACTGTGTATGAAGTTTTAGAAACAGGAGAATTCCTGGTATTTCATTGATATCTATATAATAAAGCGATATAGCATTATTCTAAGACCGTTACTAACTTACGCTAATTTTAATAGTTTGCTAGCATTTCCCTAAAAAAAATTTAAGGAAACTATAGGTGAGTAATCTTTTGACAAAAACAACATATAGTATTACGTTGGACTTTATTCCATACTCGTTAAAAAGTCCCTATTTGTCCGACTGAATCAAGAAAGACTTGAGGATTTTGGAACAAAACCCTTCCCTCCCCAGGTTCTCTTGTGAGTTCTAAAAGTTTCAAATTCAAAATCAATTTTTAATTTTCAAGTTTCAAGTCCTCAGAGTTTGACTTCTGATTTTATTTATTTATTTATTTTTTTTCAATTTGAATTTTTCTTGAATACTTTGAAATGTCATTAAACTGAGCTGATATTCAATTTCCAAAGACATCTGAAAACTATTGGCGGAATGGTACACGGGATCCCACCATGTGACGTACCACACGTGTTGCGTTACATAACACTTGAATTTTGATTTTTATAAAAGAGCCACCGTGTTGTTTTTATTTCATCCACACCAGTCAACCATGGACGAAGGTAACACTGGTAAGCAGGGTAAGAAAGCATTTTGCTCTCGATGGAAGTGGGTATTAATTTTTTTCTCGGTCGGAGCTGCGCTGGCTGTATTTGCAGGAGTACTAAAAGTTATCGTCGACCAAATTTTTCAATGTGAGCTGAAGTCACAGCTCATCATAAAGCCCGATAACAGCTCGGTGCGGTATCAACAGTGGAAATTCCCAACTGTGCCCATTCATATGGAGTTTTATGTATTTGATATTGTAAATGAACTTGAATTTAGACAAGGAGAGAGGCCAGTAGTGAAGCAGTTAGGGCCATATGCTTACAGAGAATTCTTAGACAAAAGGAATGTCACTTTTGATAAAGAGAAGATAGCAGTGTCGTATAATGAAAAAAAATCATTTGTCTTTGATAAAGAACTCTCCTGTGCAGACTGCAATCCTTACGAAGACTTCCTTACGACTATCAACATTCCTTACGCAATTCTGAGCGTGATTGCAAGAGGGTATCCTGGTGTAGTTAGATTTGCTATCAATATTTTCCTGGAAATGATGAAAGAGGACTTGATAATGAGACGGACAGTGCAAGAAGTTATTTGGGGCTACAATGATACGGTTTTCAAAGAGTTTGCAAAGTTAAAAAAGAAATATAAACTTTCTTTTATTCCGGATGTGTCTCCTTTAATAAATTTGCAGCCCAACAACTCGTTCGATGGAATAGTTACGGTAAACACTGGGAAAGACGATGTCAAACGAGTGGCTATTTGGGAAAACTGGAGAGGAAAGACTGGCGTGGGGCTATGGAAAACCATTTATGCAAACATGCTTAATGGTAGCGATGGGACTCAGTTCGCTCCAGGAGTCACCGCGGACGACCAATTATACCTTTTCTCGCCAAATTTATGCCGTTCGATTTATTTGAAGTACGATTTAAAGCATTCTATTAAAGAAATAGACGTTTATAGATTTACGACCCCGGAGTCGTTGTTTCGAAATTCAACGTATGATCCTGATAACGAGGCCTTTTGTTTGCATCGGTGCTACCCCAACGGTATCCTCTCAGGAACTAAAGACTGCAAACCAAGTTCTATTGAGTCTCCACTGGTTATTTCGACACCACATTTCCTTCTAGGAGATCCATACTTGAAACAGCAGACTGAAGGTCTGTCTCCAAACAAAGAGAAACACGGATTTTTTGTATCGATTGAGCCAATGACGGGAATCCCGATGCAGGCTCTGATCCGGCTTCAAGTAAATCTCCATGTACAACAAGTCGATGGCATAACCGGCACTAAAAATATCAAAGAGTCTTATATACCGGTCATGTATTTTAGTAATAACGCAACTGTAGACGACAGCACAGCGAAAACGCTACGAAATGATCTCATAATTCCGTTGACCATTTGCTACTATTTGGAAATAACGTTATTTTCTTTTGGTGGTCTTTTGGTGTTTATATCCGCCGTACTTTTCATAAAGAGCAGTATTAGGTCAAGAAATTCATTAAATGCAGTCAAAACAAATGATTCGAAAGAAAACAGACGCAGTAGTGGGCGTAATTTTGAGACAGACCCGTTGATTCCTAAATCATAATAATTATCACAAGTCTCAACATTTTAGAATTTTTGTGATTTTTCGGTTCTTGGGTGTTTTAGGGTTGGTTTTGTCTTTGTGATCTGGTGTGTCTCTTAGTCAAATTTATTTTCGTGATTTTTAAAATGTGCTTTTAACTTTCTTAAATCTGGAAGGCCGAGGCGACAAAGGCCCTTCTGCTTGGCTAGGTTTTCGATTGGCTTGCGCGATAGACTACGAGCTTATCTCGAGTTTTATACGTTAATCATCACTATGCAGATGCAGTTACCATACTCAGCAGGGTTTTGGGGGTAAAATTAGCAGAATGTTGTCAGAGATTCAAAGAATTATCTTTGAAGGTTAATCAAGGTGAGGGGAACTATGACCTTACACGCAATGATGTTGGCAGCGCGATATCGCAATGTTTTTCACGAAGGATCCAAGATTATTGATTTTGATGAAATCAAAAATGAAAAATGAAAATAAATTTAGGAATGTGAAGTAATGATGAGTGTTATTATGCATCGAAACCCCATTTGAATAGTTAATAGTTTTGTTCTGCGTGATCAAAGTCCACTAGTTCAAGCGATTCAAAAATACTTTGGACCTGATAACGTGAGGAACTGGGTACGAGTTCCTAAATTGTGATGATGACACCACAAAAATCACATAGCCAGAAATAGCACATGTAGTATTTAATAACGTCGAGGTATGTTCTCATTTTCTACTGAATTTTTGAGGAATAAACTACATTTGGCAGAGAAAATCAAAAAACGTTTATGCAAATGAAGACAATTCTATATCAGATATAAAAACTCCTTCATGCTCAATGATTTCTATTGTGTTTTGCTCATTAATTCTTCATGTGTTTTAACTTCTAGCCTGCGTAGCCGGTCCTAAAGCGGCGTTTACACGAGCAATTTTTCCTTGACAAGTATCCTTGACAATTTTCATTGCTCGTGTAGACGATCAGCAAGTTTTCCTTGACAATTTCCTATTGACAAGGTTTTCTTGCTCGTGTAGATGAGGAACAAGTTTTCCTTGACAAGTTTCGATCAGTAAAGTAACAGGCTGAGAACTAATCTCATTAATATTCCTTGCCTGTACATTTTCCTTGTTGTCCGTTTACACGAGCAAATTTTATCCTTGACAATTTTTCCTGTCAAGGAAAAGCCAGCATGCCAGCTTTTCCTTGTCAAGGAAAAATTGTTCATTTTACTCCATTTACACGAGCAATTTTTCCTTGTCAAGGAAAAATCGCTCGTGTAAACGCCGCTTAAGGGGAGGGGGAATAGGAAGGAAAGGAAGGGGGAATGGGGAGAGGAGCATGAACCACCAAGTTTTTTCGAACCACCCCCTAAATTATTATTGACGTTTCCTGCCAATGTCAAGTAATAACACTTGTCAAAATTATCCATTCAAATTTCGAGGTCAACACAACCGCGAACTGTCAAAAACCTCAAACAAGAAAATTCAGTTAATTTGTCGAAAAAAAAAAAAAAAGAAAAGAAAAAAAGAAAGAAAGAAAAGAAAATTCAGTTAATTTGTGTCGTTTAAGTGTGCGACACAAATTTGAGGATCAAATTTGGATCCTTTGCATTCAAAATATTTTCAAAATACCACACCAGGGAGAATTAAACTGCGTTCTTGCTGACCGTCTATAAGTAACATTGGATTCATAATAGAAAATCGTGCTGATTTATCGCAAGCGGTTTTCGTGAACCAAACAAGCTGCACGAGCAAAGCAACACGAACAAAATTAGACTTTTGCTAAATCAAGTCTTCCAAAACGCCATTACATCTTTCTTGGTTCGCTGGCATCCCAGCCACTTATTGAAAAAATTTGATAGACCTTTATATAGGAAATTATAAGATTTTTTCCTAAAATATAGGTACTTTATAAGAACATTGACACAGTAAGTAATATGTATGAAAATAGCATTTCCAATGATCACACAATTTACCATTCAAACTTTGAAATGTTTTTAAACAAAACAGTTTCTTACAGTGAAATGCACCTATCAGCAGCGTCCCCGAGGGGTCACCCACCATATAGATATAGGTGGGAGAATACAGGGAGATCAGATGCAAGCATTAATGCTACTGGGGTCGGGAAAATACTCGACTTTGTTTTATGGTTGGGAAATTGAGGTGTGGGATATGATGAAATTGCTTTCATGAAACTCACCATGGGGAACGATTTTCATCTACAAAACAAGAATGAGTTGTTTCTAAATATCCTAAAAAAATGAAGGGAGATTGTAGGTCATGGAAAACCCTGGCAAGGGATATTATCCAGGAGCTTTGAAAAGAATGACTCATCAAATGATTATTTCTGACCTTTTTACAATCCCCCTGGTTAGCCCGGGGGTCGAGCCCTTGGGGAAGCCACTGATGGTGTAACACAACTGGGAAGCTCAGACGATATCAATAATCTCAAAGTTTTTTCTTTGTCAACTACCTAACAGTGAAACGTAATTTCTTTTTAAAAAATTGACTTTTTCTTTTCTCGACTATTTGAAAAAACAACAAAATTGCTAAAAAGTGCACAATATTAACATTCAAATAACAATTTATAGGAAATATTGGAGGTTTTCTTGAAATATAGGCTCTTTATAGGATCCTATAAAAATTATAAGATATATAGGAGGTCTGGGATGCCTGTGTTCGGCCGTGAGAACTAATCCATACCAAACCGTTTTCTATCGACGATGCTGAATACAAGGGCAATACAAGAGTAGACATCAAACTCAAATACGACAACATTGCATGTCAGGATCCTTCGCATGTTAAGATCCTTTGCATGTAAAGATATTCGTATGTGTGCAAGATCCTAGGATCTTGACATTACCTGATTTTGATAACGTGAGGGACTGGGTACGAGCTCCTAAATAGTTGATGGTGACAACACAAAACTTACATATCCAGAAAGAGCACATCGAGCTGTACAAAATTCCGAAGTTTGGTGTTAATCGGATCAATACTGGACGACTTACAGCCATTCAAAAATACAAACAAATTTATTTTTTCCGGACAAAATGTCCGGGACACCATACATTTCTTTGTAAATTCTAGCATTTTTAAAGGTCTGTAAGTCGTTCATTATTGATCCGATTAACACCAAACTTCGGAATTTTATAGCCTGCGTAGCCGGCCCTAAGGGGAGGGGGGAATGGGGAGAGGAGGGAGGAAGGGCCTGGAATGAGCCCCTAAGTTTTTTCGAATGCTACGTTGTACGGACGAAAAATTCCTATTGGTCGAGAGCTATGAAACGTCAATCATATATCAAAAGTGATAGAAACCAGTCAAGTGTGAGGTCGTGGACGTGACAGAACAAGAGAGCGGATGATTTCGACCATAAGTTACGTAGATTTTTGAATTCTTTGAAAAGCAGTTGTTATTCCCTAGCTGTGTAAAGCCGTTTCTCAACCCCTTTCCCCGCCGTTTCTTGCCCGTGGGGGGCTGGGAGGGGAAGGAAAGGTTACTATTCCTTAGAAATCGAAATTTTAATATAAATTTTAATAGTTCACGAAACATCCTGAGTAAGGCCTGAAGTGGAAATATAAAGTGACAGGGTCTAGTAAGATTTTTAAACAAAAATTTCATGATTCCCTGAATATTTTTCATGAACATATCAAACTTTTACTGCCGTCCGCGCGGGCTTCCTTCAACAAACGGTCACCCTTTGTCACGTTCCCAGTCCTTTTTTGGTCAGAAAACAAGATGGCCGAAGTGTTTTCACTCGAATAAGCTGTAAGTTTTGATGGAATTTTCTTTGAAAATTGCTCTTTTCGCGATGTAGATTTAGTCCAAACTCCAAATATGATAAGTAAACATTCCTCATAAGGAAGTTGGAAGATCTGAACGTGAACGACATGTTTCTTAGGGCAAAAGTTTAATATGAAGTACACTAAAAATACCTTTGGTTCTCGTACTCTTGCTCCGTTGGTCAGACACAGCTCTACTATCTGAAATGTAGAAAAGGAGAGACTTTAAATGGACAAAGGAATAATAGTAGTGAATAAATGGAATGGAATGGATGGATGAATGAGCGAGTGAATGGATAGAAGGAACGATTAATACACGGAAAGATAGGCTGTTTTCTTAATTGAATGGTTGGTTAGTGGGTGGGTTGGTTGGTTGGTTAGTGTTTGGTGGGTCATTTGGTGCTGTTGGTTTTTGACAGTTGGATTAGGTTGTTTCGTTGATCGGATACTATACATACTAGGTCGTTCGGTCAGTAAATTATTAGTTATCATGATTGGCTGGTCAGTTGGTCGGTCGGTCGGTCGGTCGGTTGTTAAATACTTACCTCAGTAACACTACTATCCACAGCCATGTGCAGAAGTGTGCTGCCTTCGGAGTCCGCATTGTATAGTAGTGATTCTGCACTTCCAAGTTTCGATTTAGCTGGAAATAACAGACAGTTTTTACCCTTGGGTCCAAAGGTTTTCTAGTGCTTCTCGATCGGCCTCCGGTCTCGCGGTAAGCGCCTGCGGCACCGTCCGCTGATACGAAGCGAGAGAACCTCTGGCAGATACTTTTAGGTCTAACACACAATGTTCCTTCCCGAAATTTCCCACAATTCTTTAGGAATTGCGCGCGCCAGTGAGGTCAGGGGACAATATGAAAAGCATTAAAAACTGATCGTAGTTTTGAGGAAATTCCTGCACTATGTCTAAATAAGAACAGGAAAAGATCTGTTACACACTGGAAAAAATTTTCGATTTCCATACTATGGAAATAGCGTGGAAATAGTCTAGAAATAAGTTGGAAAATGCAAT
>WUAP02142190.1:0-12039 GCA_015163945.2 Stichodactyla helianthus | reverse complement strand
AGACGATTTATAACAGCTAAATATGATTTTGATATTCGGTTAGCTTTCGTATTTTTGATTTTTAATTTTGATTGACGCTGAAACTAAAGCGGCAAAAACCAGTTGAGTGTTTGGATGTCTGAGTTCCATGATTTTGAAAATTGCAGTAAGATCCCAAAAAGAATTGCTTACGTATTCACAGCGTTTTTCATACGTACTTTTAGGGTTGCATTGAGATTCGCTGATTTGCTTCAGCGAGATGTCGTCGATTGCAATGTCACCCCGTTTGTTGTCTCCGAATGTAACTCGAAAGGAAATCTAGTAAAAAACGATGCAAATCTAAAGTATATGGTTAAAAACTTTAGGGGAATCTGTTAAGAATAGCCATGTAATAAAATTTATCTTGTACTACGTAAACGACTGCAGCAGTGTGTGTGTGTGTGTAAGGAAGGGGATAGCTATATTGCAAAGTAACAATGTCACAATGTCGTATTGCATCCACGCATTAGGTTGGCCATGTTGGAGGGCAGCCAGTTTAAAAGGCAGCCATGTTGGAAAGTGGACGTAATGTTGATAATCACCCACTTCGGGGTAGTCATGTTGAAGGATAGTCATTTTAGAGGTCGGTAATTTTGTTGATATTGGAGTACAGTTATGTTATAGTCGCAGCCATACTGGAGGGCAGATACGTCAGGTGGAGTTTGTATTAGAGGCAGTCATGTTGGAGGACAGTTATGTTGCAGTCGCAGCCATGTTGGGGGTCAATTACATTCTAGTCCAGGCATGCTGGAGGGTGGTCGTGGGAGGGTAGTCATGTTGGAGGACAGATATATTTTAGCGCAGCCATGTTGGAGGTTCAGTTACAGCTATGTGGGAGAGCAGTCATGCTGTAGGGTCAGGACGGCCATGATATACCAAAATAAGCTGGTTAATGATGATCGGCTTTGTTAATGGTACCTTTCGGAATGCAATCATTCTTCGTACTCTTTTCCATGTAGCATCATCAACATTATCTCCACCAGTACCGTTATAGGTATCGCTAAACACCAGCGTATCGTTTAACCACAGACTCAGTTGACCGACAGATGACCCACGCATTACGTAGAAAAACTCGAAGCAGCCACTAATAGTTTTAGAGAATGACTTCTCCAGGGCAACCGTCATTCCAGGTGTCACGTCAGACGAATCAGCAACGATATAATAACCTAGATTAAATAATGCAAAATGTTTAGAACGAGGAGAGTTTACCAAGTTCTATAGTACAGTTCATATATTAGTGAATGTTTTCAATTCTCTCCTATCGTTTTCCAAACAAACGGAATTTCGTTATCGAACCTTGAAGGAACCTCTGGGCTGATCTTAGTCAAGGTACGACTATTTAACAGATCAGAATTGGAATTTAGCGTGCTGGGATTTGTGGAGGGAAGAAAACCGGAGAACCCGGAGAAAAACCTTGAATCAAGGAAGAGACCCAACAAGAAAATCTAAGATGGGCGACTCCAGGAATATTTATCCGAGACTCCAGAGGTGAGAGAGGAGTGTGCTTCCTCTGTGACACCCTGAACTGCAGCCTAATCCCTTTCTAACATCCTCCACCTCTCCTACTAGATGCCACGTGACTGTTGTTATCAAGAATTCTAATTTATTTGCTACTTGCCTCTACCGTCGTATCCACGCGTGTGGTCTCGTTTTGGGCCCGTGTTTGGCAAAGAAGGACCGCGTTTTCGCTTCCATTGAGCGTTATCTATTTCCAAACCACACGTGTCGTACTCGAAATCGCAATAAAAGGAATTCTCTACGAATAGAAAATGTTTAAAGTTCATTAGCTCAAGGCTATGGTAAGTGCCACTCTCGTAAAAAATAAAATGAAATAAAATAAAAAATAAAACAAATAAATAGAGATAAATAAATAAATAAAGACCTTGTTTGTTTTCTTTTTCATTGATTTACCAAAGAGAACAAACAAACAAACAAACAAACAAGCGAGCAAGCAAGCGAGCAAGCGAGCGAGCGAGCGAGCGAGCGAACAACAAACGAACAAAGAAACAACGTACGTGTAAAAATTGAGGTGTTTTAGAATTACAGCAGCGATATCAAAGTGATGGGATACTTTTGGAGACAAAACAATGAAATCTTTTTAGTCTTCGATTCTCAGGAGAATAAAATTCTATTGTTTTGTCTTCCAAATTGAACTGCTTTGGGAATATTACTGCAAGGGGTCTATACTCAAAACCCACCTGTTATTTTTGGAATACATCTTGGGTAATCATCAGACCAAGTACCCATGGCAAGACACGTCAGTCCTTCCCCCGGAGATCCCTTTAGTTCGAAGTTTTGCTTGCATTCGATTAAACATTTCTGGCCCGGACTCTTTCTTGAGCAATTATATTTTGCATTTGCAACTCGAAATGCTGGACAAGTCACTGTAGAACGGTTGAAAATGCACAAAGAGAAGACATAAATATAGAAGAAAAAACGTAAACTGATGATAAATGGACCATTTCGACTTGGGCGTAATGTTTTCCCATTTCAGACCACGTGTCATTCCCCTGGGTTTTATTTCTTTGTTTAATGGTAACGCTTGAGAAGATACATTGATACGGATGTACCTCAAACAAAAAATCGTCTTATTCCCAAGAGGATGACACGTGATCTGAATGAGAAAACAGCATGGAAATTCTTGTTACGACAATAGACCCATAAGGTTTTCCCAATAAAGGTCACGTCATATTCCGTCCCTTCGGTTTTATTTCCTTCTTTAAATGGCAACGTTTACGATAAGTTTTATTGAATACAGAAAAGAGGGTTTGGGTTGAGATGGGAAATGCTTACCATTTCTGCCACAGGTGTTTTCATGCAAAAACCTGATTTTATCTATAGCTATATCGCCTTTATCGCCTACACCGACTACACCTTCGATGGCTATCTGCAAAGAAAAATGCCCATTTTGAAAAACATGCGTGGAAAATGCAGTCTCCTCACACTATCAAGCTGATGACCGCGTCATTAACAAATAACACGAAATGAAACGAGAACATGAAAAAATGGAATGGGATTAAATGAGTTGATATGTGGAAAACACGCACTGATATTCGAATCACAACAGCAGTGTTTACAGGAATAGACATGCAATTTCCAGGGGGAAGGGGGAGGGGGGAGGGGGGAGGGGGACAATCCTACAAAAGAGGCGGGTATGATGGTGTACCTTTTAGGAGGGGTTGAAATTGAGGACTCTTAAAATTATCCTGAAAACGAGGCTAACGTTGAAAACAAACAAACAAATAAATAAATAAAAACAACAACAAAAAAAACGAAATCATACATTTACTCGGTGGAATGTTAAGTGTTCCATGTTAGTCTAATTTTCAGGATAATTTTGAGTGCGGTCCATTGGTATCTGGATCTCTAACCGAGTTAGCTGGTATCTTTTAGGGCATTTGTCAGTAGAAAAGCTTTTTAATCATTTTCAAGCTACTGACTTTAGTCTTATTAAACTTTAGAAAATATTGATGAATAATTTTACCTCTAAGGGGGTAAATTCTTTATCCACGCCCACCAGAGTGAACCCTGGGTACCTTTTCAGGGGTATAATTTTCAAAATTTCTGACGAGCACTCCGTCCCCCTTATATATGGGAGCTCCCCCCACTTCCCCCACGGGATGAAATATACTAACTAGAGTCACCGTACCTCAAAATCTAGAGACGAATTAAGCCTTCCCATTGCTGTTATCCACCTTTGTCCCTGGGGTCCGTTTAGATTGAACAAGGTTTGGTCCTCTTGTCGTACGACTAGACGTTCAATGTCTTGTCCAAACATGTAGTATTTGAAACTGAAGCAAGGTGGCGTTGCGGAGGATTTGTTCTCGTATTCGAGAATTGCCTTTTTACCAAGTTGTTCATCCGACGACTCAATGAAGAGATACTTTCCTAGTCGTAAGCGAATGACGTAACATTACTTATTAACTGCTTTCTTACGACCCATAATTTCGTTCTGACAATAGTTTTCATGTGCAGTGAAGGATAACGAGGTATTGTATTTGTGCAGGAGTAACTAAAGGCTTACGATAATTTCGTTCTGACAATAGTTTTCATGTACAGTGAAGGATAACGAGGTATTGTATTTGTGCAGGAGTAACTAAAGGCTTACGATGCGACCCTGCGACGTTGCTTGCAACGGGGAAATCGTGTGTCCACCCGTAAAAGTAGAACTCGTTTTTACTTCTGCAACGTGGCTGGCGACGTCGCGCTCAACAGTTGCACGGTGGACACAAGATGCAGGGAATGTTGCAGAGAACGTCGCATCGTGTGTCCGAGCCCTAAGTCATCTGCCCCAGTTTCATTTATGGTTAGATAGATGTTGTGCATAAAGAATACATGCAAAGAACCGGCTAAAAAGCTAAAAAGTTTCCCTGAAATTGAGAGGTTTGTGTTGTTTGTCGGACCTAGTTTGCCTAGGTTATTCTTTGAATGACCACAAAACAATGGCTTCAAGTCGAGGCTGGAGTAACCAAATTTTGTGTATAGGGTGTAATGTTTCCCCATTTCAGACCACGTGTCATTCCCTTGAAAACACGATTCTTTGTTTGAGGCTTATTCGTATTAAGGTATCTTCTCAAGCGCTACCGAGAAACAAAGAAGCAATACCCAAGGGAATGACACATGGTCTGAAATGAGAAAAATGCGACCAAGTGGATTTGGTCCATTCTAGCCTCGACTGAAACCATTGTTTTGTGGTTATTCTGGCGATTTTCGGAAAAGGTCTATTCCCTGTTGTCTTGTAATAACGGCATATCTACCGCAGCCTTACCTCCGTCGCTTCCTGAAGCAGGTCCTGTGTTTTTGTCAGGAGTTGGACCAGCAGCAATTGACCAATCAAAATCGTCAGATTCCTTTTTCTGATTCCAGTTGCACAACGTGTTACCAGAGTTAAAATCACAGTCACCTTGAGAGAGGGAGGAGAAGGAGATAGAGGTAAAATGTGATAAAGTAAAGTTATTTCGCCTCGAAACTTTTGTGGTGGACAATAATATTGTATGAGTGGGAAACGTACGGTGCTGAATTACAGCACGTACACGGTACGGTATGCAGTAACACTGAAATGGCTTCCAATAAGAATGGTCATCGTATGAGTGAGAAACGTACGGTACTGAATTACAACACGTACACGGTACGGTATGCAGTAACACTGAAATGGCTTCCAATAAGAATGGTCATCGTATGAGTGAGAAACGTACGGTACTGAATTACAACACGTACACGGTACGGTATGCAGTAACACTGAAACAATCGCAACGCGTAGTTACGGTTACGGCAAAGTACCGCACAGCACAGTACGTCCACGAATTTGTCTTATCGTTAACCTAGTCATACAAAGTCTATTCTAAAGACCTGCTTACACTGGCGATTTTTTCTGCGATTCTATCGCTGTGATTCATCTGCAATCAAAAATCGCACGTGTAAACATGAGTGGCGATTTGAGTGCGAATCGTCGAAAAATCGCACTAAAATTCGAGCAAGTTCGAAACAACGGCGAATAATTCTAGCTTTAGTTAGCGCTCACCAGGAGTGGAAGCCTTCATCATTTCAATGAACGTCACTAAAAGAACTAGTATTCTCTGAAGGTGCCTTCGTCTGACAGGCATAGTGTTCAGTGGTCTGGATCTGTTACCTGAAACAAAATACCTCTTAAATCTCTTATTATTTAAGTGCTTAGTCGTTCCAGCGATTTCGCACTAACTGGGGGCACTATCTCTCACACACACTACCACTACATTGACTGTTTTAAGCATACAACTCTCAGCTCACATGTTGATTTTTTACGGAGGGAGGAAAACCGGAGAAAAACCCAAGGAGCAAGGGAGAGAACAACACATCAAGTGTCTTACAATCAGTTTTTATAAAAACTCTTCAGTTTTAAAATTATGCTGAATATCGTATAAATCTAAACTTACATTTCAAAAAATATACTTTAAATGTGGCTATAACATCTGTATTTTCTACATGTGAACAGATTAGTTCAGCTAGTTCACTATCGATTGCTGGAAGAACGAAACAATTCTAAATGGTTAAACAACCAACTTACATGTTTTAGATGTCAAAACAAGTCGTTGCTAAAAGAGATGAGAGGTAATCCGTTGGACAAATGATGCAAATGGCGAGAACTAAAAGTACTAAAAACGTATTCTTTTGGCTGTCAGCAACGCTGATTGTCTCAATATTATCCTAATGACTAATGACGGATTATTGTATTCTTTACACAGACACAGAGCTTGGGAAGTGATATATCTCCTATCGCCCATGTCTATGAAAACCTTTTGGTTGTTTTTTTTGTTTGTTTTTAATAGGTGGTATCAAATATCATCATGAGTAATGCTCCGTAAGTGGATTTTCAATCGCCTAGAAAGACAAATGCTTTGCTTGAGTTGAGACGTAATGGGTTTAAAGAGAAAAAAAAAACAAAAAAAAAACAAGAAAACAAGAAAAAAGAAATGAAAAATGAAAAAAGAAAAGAAAAAAGAAAAGAAAAGACATGACATGACGTAATGAACACTGACGCAACTCTTCTTATTTCAAGAAATGTACGTGATGACGTGACGTAGGTGATGTGATATCATAGGAGTGGTCGCTAAAGGGATCGTGAAACAATTCAGGAATAAATTATTCAAGTTTATTTTGCCTTATTTTGCAATAACTAGATACATTAACCCAAAATGATGTCAAAAAATACAATGAAAATTGAAAATTTACCTCTAATATTAAAGTTAAAGGCTTGAAGAATATTTGAGAACCGGTTTTTGAAAGTATTCAGTATTATAAGATTTAATTTTCTTTCATATTTATGCTTTAATACGCTGATTAACGTTTATAGTTTGTAACTCTACTTAGTTTTTATATAATAGTTCCTCAAATTTGCCAAAACAGTGTGTTCTTGTCATCTTTAGTAAGTCTCGAAAGATGACTCCGAAACACATTTGCTTAATTTTGTCATTTATTTGTTACTTTTTATGAACATTACAAACTGATCGAGTTCGAGTATTCAGTGGTAGCGTCCACACACTATTAAAATCATCTGGCGCTACCAAGACTAACTTATCTTCTCTTTCTTACCCCGACAATTTTGGTGCAACTAAAATGCCTTAACTCACATGTTTAGAATATAACATTTAACTTCAGTGGAGTAATAGCGAACTAGCATACTAAATTATTCGGCGATTACATTTTTTTAAATATAGAAACAAAACATTCCTTACCAAAGAAAATCAAACTAAACAACACAACAAATACCCAAACAATTGAAAAGATTTCTTCATTCTTGAATTTTTTATAATAACTAACTTGTTATAAAAGTAATAAGAATCTTTTACCTTATTTTGATAAAATCTTCGATTCGTAACGCTGTATTCACTGTATAACTGTAATCCGGTGTTCTCTCATGAGATAAGCGTTCCTTGAGAAGGCCCAAGTAAGCAACTCTGGCTGCAGTTAAACTGGGAGTCACCTTTCAGTCCAAAATGAAGTACCTTAAGTCTTCTGGTGTCCGATATTTTAGTCGTGTTCCAGCTTTGATCGCTGATCCAGTCAAATAATGAAGATTATCTTTATTCAAATTTTAACACAACTTCCAGTGATGTCACAATAGTGTTGCTTTCCACGGTGCTTTTGTGCGTATTTAGCTGTGACGAATACGTTAATATTACAAAAGTACTATTTATTTAGTCCCGTTCTGCTTGATACAACTGTGTAAGGAATAAAAAATCTCAGTGCAATAAGATTTTAAAAGAAAATAAATAAAAAATGTGGCAAAATTAATGTGGGTTATTAATGAGCTAGAAATAATGGAAAGTTATAGTGCTTAAAAATGAGGTTATTTCGGGCGAAAGACCCTTGGAAATAAATTCGGAAAAATTAATTTTCGACCTCGCTGGGGTTATTAATGTACTTTTAATGTTACAAAGTAGCGAAAATTATAAACAGAATTGAAAAAGATGTTGGCTATAGAGTCTATAAAATGGGCTAAGATTAAAAGAAGCAAAATGGTAAGTGAGTTTGAAGAGAACATCGATTGACAACCGTGTTAGTTGATTATCACAGCTGTCAGTTCTCGCTTTGATAGTTATGCACCGGAAAGAATCCCGACTTTTTGGCATTAGGATAAGAAAAAGAGCCGTTCTTTAATTTACATCTTACATCTTATCATAGCTAGAACAGAGAGAGGGAGAGAGAGATATATACCGTCCGTACTTTCGAAGCACTTAAACGCTCAGTAAGTAGCTAACAAAACAGTGAATCACTTCTAAATCAAGAAGCTTCAAGTTAAAAACTGGAAGTATTAAGTCTCGGTGAGCCTCTTCAATTCTCATGGGTTGGAAAATGGGTTATCTACATGACCATGATGAAGGTTAATTCTCAGCTAATAGTGCACTTGTAGAGTTCCGATATCTAGAGAGTTGACCTCACAGAAGGCGGATCAGACGTGACCTGCTGATTGTATTTTTTCATGAAGTTAGCTCCAAAATCTGTAATCGTTTGTCTCTAGTTTGAACATAACGGCGAAGTATACATAAAAAATTCTCTTGAAATTTGCTGCTCGCTTTAACAACACCATGATCACCAAAAAGAAGTAATAGTAAAAAACCCTTTAGGTCACACAAAATAGACGGAGTTTGATGTAAATATAGCACAAAAATGGTTAAAAAATTGGAAATGAAAATGACGTTTAACACATACACGGCGTCCAAAGATGTTTATTAATTACTACTTGTAAGCTATTGTTGTCCTAACCGACCACTCAGTTTACATGGGAGAGGCTTGGATGATCTTTTGGATTAGTTGTGGTCATTATGAAAATATCCAGCTGAATATCCAAAGAAGACTTCCGAATTTGTTGGGCAATGTTGAATTGACCACCATCAAATTGTTTGGTGTCAGAAGAAAACCAACAGCAACGTGGAAAAACAGCAAAGCTGACGACAACAACAATAGCAATAACATCGACATAAACAGTAGCAAAGACAACCACAAGGACATTAACAACATCAACAACAAAAATTAACACAATGGAAACGACAGTGAACTAAAACGAAAATAAGGAGGACGTCACAAGGGAACTGGCCATTGTTTATGGCCTGGGCTGGGTCACAAGGTTTTTCAGCTAGCGTGAGGGGATATCAGTAAAAAATGACAGACAGTAAGGGGGGGATCATATACATTTGTCGTTAAATTATCTAATTATCGTTATCATCATCATAATCATCATAATCATCCAACATCGTCATCATTATCATTACCATCAACAACAGCGTACAGCAAAGGTTAAACAGCGGATGAAAAAGTGTCAAGATCTTCACAAATTAGAATCAAACTAAGGGCTTTACTCAAGCAAGATTAAACTCTTGAAGCATTCAAATCAGCTTCAACGGCAGAGCCTTGTAACAGAGTTGAATATAGAAGATAGAGCAGGACCCTTCTACTAACTATGAATGAAACAAGAAAAGATTCCTAAGTGTCAACATCCGTAGGGAGGTCTTTAATTGGTATTCTCATCCAGTCAGATCAGTCTCAGATAGAGAAGTACTTGTGGTGATCAGAAATCGTAACAGATTCGTTGGCGATAGGAGATATAGGTCATCCTAAAACCATCTTATGGACAAATGATGCAAGTGACAACTGCTGGTTTTCATGTGACATCATGGCGGCCATGTTGGTTAAACTTTGCAAAAGATTTTTAATGAATTCTCGTTATATCAACCAACATGGCGACCGTGTCTTTTGTTATTTTATTCTCTAGGGAATGATTGCAAACCAGCTATAACTAAAAGGGCTGGATGCAGGATCTTTTGAGATGGATGCACCATTTACGGCTAAGGACTGAATTAAGTACCAAAAGTAAATAACATGAAATCCATAATTGACTGTCATTAGCAGAGGATGGGGGTTCGCTGCTTAAAATGGCTTCATTTGGCTGCCAGCATGATTATGGAAAAATATTGTTATCACCTAACGCAGACCCATGAGTCTTAGCATGACCTATCTCCTATTGCGTATGTTGCTTGTCGACGGCAACAGTTTCTCGAAATGTGTGTGTGTGTGTGTGTGCGTGTCCAAAGAAGCTGAACATTTACTGTTCTGTAGGAAAGTAGCATTACTTGCCATGATTTAGATACATTAAGCTCCTTATGTGCACTTTTATGTGACTCTATGAATGTTAATTTGCTGATTGCGTAGTATAACTGTGAGCCATGTTGGGGCAGTCAATATACTACCTTAAGAAGACAAAATGACGAATTAGATTTCACTTTCATCTTGTGCGCTGTTAAAGGAAGGTACCAGATAATAATCTTTGTTACTGTCCAGAGTACTAAAGTCCATGTATGGACTGTCTTCCTGGAGAAGTTCTTCGAATCGTTGACGAAGTTCGGTGAACTTTGGACGGTCGCTTGGACTTGCGTGCCAACATTGTAACATTATTTGATAACTGTGGGAGAAAAGGATAGTGGGATTTGAGGAAAATGGGAAACGAAAAGGATAGTGGGAATGGAAAATGCTTAACGGAAAAGATGGTAGGAATGGGAATATAGGAAAATGATAGCAGGAATGGGAAAATGAGAAACGAAAAAGGATAGTGGGAAGGGAAATGAAAAGGAAGGGAAAGTAATAGTGGGATTGGAAGAAATGGGAAAGTCTTGACACATCCGCCCTTGAAAGTTATTTACTTACATTTCATCTGAACACATGTCAGGTTTTTCCATTCTGTATCCACTGCGCAACTCTCTGAAAAGATCCCTGTTCGACAGGGCAGGATAAGGTGCACCTCCTACAGGGACAAACAGAACGAATAGAGGTTTTAAACGACCACGTGACGGCAGCCATTTTGGATGACAGAAACAATAAAATTGTTGTACATGAGAATGAATTCAATCCCTTAGGGGAAAGAGATTCTAATATTCTGCCCTCCAACATGGCTGCCGTCACGTGGTCGTGCAAAACTCTTCAGCCACATTATGAAATGTTTTCTCATTTCGAATCTCTTGGGAATAAGATTCTTTGTTTGAGGTTCATCCATATTAATGCCTCTTCTCAAGCGTTACCATTTAACAAAGAAATAAAACTCAGGCGAATGACACGTGATAAGAAGTGAGAAATTAACACGCTTGAAGCTGAAAAGTTCTATTCCAAGATACTAGTTCGGTCTTTCTAAATCCAAGCTAAATAAATAACGAACGAACGAACGAACGAACGAACGAACGAACGAACGAACGAACGAACGAACGAACAAAGAAAACACAACAACAGCAGAAGAGAAAAATACTGATTTCAACAAATTCAATAGCTTACCTAGAGTGGATATTTCCCACAATGCCACGCCGTATGACCATCTGAAAACGTAGACCAATTTTAGAAAATCCCTGCCTTACATTTTATTTTTACCAGAAATAAACCCTTGTGAAACTTTAATTCTGAATGTGGCAATTTTAATTTTCGATCCGCATGGTCCTGCATACACTTTTCAATCATGGATCAACATGTGTGAAATAAAAAAGAAGTTGTGTAAGAAAGAATTCATAAAAGAGAAGGAAGAGCCTGGTTATTGGTTATTCCGTTTTCAGACCTGGTTGTTTTAAGTTCATGATAGGTATAGGAGAAAAATAAAGCTACGCTACCTGACAGCATACTGCGTAATGCTCGATCTTAAAGGTGTTGTTACACCAGGCAGTTTTCAATGCAAATTGTCTCGCAATTGCCTAGTGTAACATACCAAAGGTGTCTCTCTGAGTTTTACTTCTCGCAACGGTTGCGGCGACAAAATTGAGAGACACGTTCGGTATGTTGCACTCGGCAATGTCTCGTGCAACTTGTCTCGCAAAAATATTGCGAAACAAGTTGCAAGAGAAATTGCCTAGTGTAACAGCACCTTACCCCTGGTTAAGGTAATCCCGAAGAAATAAAACCGCACATGATATTTTCATGAAACTTCGCAGAGTAATAATTTTTGAGTTGTTTATTCACAAAATGAAATAAAAAATGGGGGTCACCGTGTTCGTTTTTGCGCTGGATCATTTT
>WUAP02142179.1:0-12043 GCA_015163945.2 Stichodactyla helianthus | reverse complement strand
ATCAATTTTCCAAAACTTTCAAGGTCCTGGAAAAATGCATTATCAATTTTCAAAACTTTCCAAGACTTTCCAAAACCGTACGAAGACTGATAAAAAATGATGACCCTCCCCTTATTTGCACCCTTGCCCCCCCAGCTAATTAATGATATGTCCTTTATGAGATATGCAAACATTTGTGTGTACTCTTTTTCACTTTCTGAAGTGCAAGACAATGATAATTAAAATGTCCTTGATAATTATTTACAAAACTAATATTAAGTTTCTTCAAAATTTCTGATCAGTGCTAGTTGTCACTTCTGGGTCAGGTTTGGATATTCTCCTGCTGATGTGTCGTCGGCAAATAGGACAGTGTTCTACTTTTAAGGCACAGGTCATGCACAAATCCCTACAAACACAATACATATATAATACTAATAATTATTATTGATAATACATACTAGTTATGCAATGCTTTAGTCAAGTGACATACCATGGAATATCCCATGCATTGCACATGTATTTTCTGTGTGTACACAGGTGCCTGTAGGCTAGTGTTTATACAAAGAAAATACAACTTGTATTTTACACTTAGTGACAAGTGGGATATTTCATGGTGTGCCACGAGAAGGCATTGTAAAACTCTTTTATCCCACACCATAGAAAATACAAATGCATGATGGGAAGGAAGAGTGGAATACTGACAAATATACAATGGCTTTCCTGCATTCTGATTGGCTGTATTTTCTATGGTGCAGGATAAAGGCTTATATAATATAGCACATCCATATACAGTCCAGCTCTAGGTGCTTTACAGTTTGAGAAATATAAATTCAGAAAATGAAAATTCTCATAGGCTTCCAATTAAATTGCATAATGCAGAAGTTTGAATCATAGGCAACACTTCTTGAATGATTTTCTAGCTTGTATTGCCACACCTTTAATAAGTTACTATACAGTACCTGTGTTTGCAGGGTAGCAGTATTGTGTCGGTTGTTTTTTCAAAACAAATTCTACATGGGTCCCCAGAGATACTTTCTTGTTGCATGGCAGCCATCTTGATATGCCTGATAGGGAATTTAATGATCATGGATATTTGAAGTCTAGATCAATAATCGATCAATGTTAATCCAGTTGTACTTTTCAACTCTCAAAAACAAGGAAATCAGCATGATTACTGTACAATATGCAATGTGCATGAGCTGGATTTTCTAGCACAAAGCATGATGGGAAACCAAGTACTTGTGCTAATTTGCATCCAATCAAAAATTCAACAAAAAGTTGATTCTTATATATTCTGCAAACAATAATACATTTAGATAGAATCTTTAAAGAAGAAGATAATGGAGTAAAAACTAGCTCAAAGATCTTCTGATTTCGTTTACTTGGATTCCCATGATGGTTTGTGAGCTTTGATGCACATTGCCTATTGCAAATAAATTTTATAATAACCTTAATGTATAAACATCAATGAATATAGTTATTGATGAAATACCAGGATTTCTCCTGTTTCTAAAACTTCATACACACTGAAGATATCATTTTTATCCTTCACATGTAAAGATATCACTGTTGCCATGGCTACCCTCGTATCAACCTTCACAAATGGCCTTAAAACTCTTCCTTGATCCTTGGTATTTCATAGATATTTATAAGGTAAACAGAACATTACATGGCTGCCTGGAGATACAAATTTTATCTTCTTGTGTTGAATATCTCTCACTTGTTCACTGTGCTCACTCACGAGAGATATCATCAAAAATCAAAGATGAATGTGCTCACGTAATATCCTCTACATATTATGCATTTACTAACTTTGGTAATATGATTTTGTCCTCTTCAGTCATGTTAGCATAATCATTAAAACACTTGAACTTGACCCAAGGAGGAAATCTTAAACAAAATAATAATAAAATTAAAAAAGAAAATGAAATGTTAGCACAAAGAATAAATGTGAGTCAGGAATTGGGTTTGATAACTTACTTGAAAGGTTCTGATCCAAAGTTAAAAATACAGTGTTGGAAGGACATGAAACTAGCTGCTGCAAAGAAACCAGATCTAAAAAAGAAACAGAAGATTATATTGGTAATAAATATACTTTTAGTAGAAACTTAAACGTTTCATGTCCCTGGGCCTATAAGATAAAGAATCTTATTTCAGAAAATTTCCAGTCAATTGTTATTTTGCCTTAAACTAAAATTTTTTTTAGCCAACAATGATAACACTGAAAATATTTTGTAGGAGATACTACAGATGTCATAGGAAACTGCCAAACCAAGACAAAAAAACATGTCATGATTATGTGTCATAACATCTACCGTGGCACCTAAAAACATTGATGATTATGTTTGCAGTTTTTCAAGAGAGAATATAATAATTACTGAATGTAGAGATAAACATCAATGTTTTTAGATGCTACAGTAGAATTGTAGAGACACAATTGGTTTTTTGTCTCAGTTCAGCAGTTCACTGACATCCATAGTATTTGTTGAGTTTTATTTTCCCAATGCAATTTATTTCCAGGAAAAGCATATTTGGTGCTATCACTTGTCTGCACTTACTTAGAGTGTCCTGGCTTGAAGTCTTTTTCAAAGTAATTACCATTTAGAGAGAATTGTATTTTCCGTTGATCAAGATCCAAAAGAAGACCTAAAACATCACCTGAAAAGGTAAGACAGGAAGACGTTATCGTCTCAGAACACTAAACCTCTTAAATCCAATGACTACTTTCATCAGATTATATTGGAACTTTATCATGTGCACAATAGAGCAGTGTGTGTGTACGTATGTGGTGTGTGAGTTGGGGTGTGTGTGCAGGGGGGGTGATCACAGGATGCACATCTAATTATCTGGCACTAAGCTGCTAACAATACCAACATACCAATGCTGTAAATAATTTTTAATAATTGTATACCTGGTTTCCATGGTGGATGTATGTGTGGATAACTTCTGGCATTGTACCATATTAGTTGTCTACAGCCATCATATGCATATGAGCACTCATCATCTCCAATACCATATCCTTCCTGGAAATAAAAAAATATTTTTTTAGAAATAACAGTGGCAATATAGAACTTCCATAGCAAACTAAAACTTCATGAATTTAATGAATTATAACACAGCAGATGAAGCTAGATTAGATGTCAGTGCTAGAGGATTTTGGCAAAGGGGGCAACGTGCATTCTTTGATGTAAGGAGCCACTGTAACCAAAAACTCACTACTACCTTTACTAGCAATGAGAATGAGAAGAAACGAGAATATAATCAGCGTGTCATAGAGGTAGAGCAGGGTTCATACACCACTTGTTTTTACACCATATGGAGGAAATGGAAGAGAAGCTGTACACTTTATTTCTGAACTAGCTTCAAAACTTTCAATGAAGAAACAGCTTGATTACAGTACAATAATTCATTGGCTTAGAACTAAACTATTATAAATCTATAAATTATAATGAATGATAATGATGTCATGTAACCTTACATGATTAAGAAACTTGCTGTCTTTAGTTGCCCAACCAATTTGCATGACACCCGCTGTTAGAAGATACACTTCATAATACCATATACCTGTAAAGTAGAAAAGTTTATAAAGTCAAGCAAAACTAAACATGAGCCTTGTTTCTTACCACAGGTAACCAGGTTCAAAAATGTCCTACCTGATTCCACACTAAAAGTACAGCGAACACTTTCAAATGAAGAAGCATCACACCTTGCCTGAAATAAATCATTGGAAAAAGTCAATAAATATCAACACTTAGTCTGATCTTTTTTGAAATTCACATTCATTTTTCATTTTTATTTTCATTTTCATTTTTTATTCATTTTAATTTTCATTTTTCATGTTTATTTTTCATTCATTTTTCATTTTCATTTTCATTTTCATTTTCATTTTTCATTCATTTTAATTTTCATTTTTCATGCTTATTTTTCATTCATTTTTCATTTTCATTTTCATTTTCATTTTCATTTTTCATTCTCATTTTCATTTTTATTTTCATTTTTCATTTTCATTTTTTTACTCTTTATGTTTCATTTTGTCACTTTTCAGTTCCCATTTTTTCAATTCTCTATCTTTGTCTAGTCTAGAAACCTCTGGCAATGCCACCATAGATTGTGCTCAGCCATTCCCAAGAGGATTGAAAGACAAAGGGCATGGTGGCCATGTTGGTGGTGTAGACAAAAGAACCTCATGAGATAACTTTTGTTAGAAACTAACCAACATGGCCACAATGAGGTCACACGAACACACACTATAAAGACATAATCTGTGCTCTGTCTTCAACCAGTCAGGGCGGAAAATTAATAACTAACAGTGACTACATTATCCTAAGGCTATAGACAGATGAAAATTAAAGGTTAAAATAATTCAAGAAAGCATTAAAAAATGGAATTACCTCGAGTCCTGTAGGGGATATCTTGAGATACTCGCTGACATCATTACTATTTAACATAGCTTTTATATTGCTAAGATCTACATTTTTATAAGAAAATTGACGACCCTTAAAAAAATAAAATGTACTGAGAGTTAGCTGCTGCTTATTTTTTCAAAATAACAGAAAGTCAAAAGAAATAGTAATACAAAATATTGAATAGAATTACTTACAGGATGTTTAACTGTTCCAATGTTAATGTAAAATAAATAATAATAAATAATAATTAATGTTAGTTATTTAATACAATAAGGATATAACATTAAAAGCCCACAAGATATCAATTAAAAATATATTATGATTTTGAAGTCATAGCAAACAATTTCAGAACTGTATAGGCCTTTTTGAGATACAAAAACAGGGTGCATTATGGTCTAGCTTGGGTACACAAACACCATAGGGCTGTCTGAGAAAGACAAACAGAGTGCAAGATGGTCTACAGCAGCTTCTACACAATTCAAACAACACCATACAAGGGGCATGATGAAGAATAGATGTTTGTACTGAAGCTAGACCACAAAAAATACCCTGTTTCATTACCCATTTATTAACCCCCTCTGATAAAAACTGATTTTAACAGCCTCTTGGGACACACATTCACAAATTCACTGCCTACTTACATGAATTGTCCAAACACCACTGAGCACAGAAGCCTGCTTGATGCTCTAACAAGTTGATACTCTTAAGAAATTCCCTTTCAATGGCCATTAGTCTTTCTACTATGTCAGTCTCTTTTATGGTTTTCTTGTTTTCACCTGTTTTGATCAGATATAAAATAAATGAATTTAGTACATTTTGAAGTTATTCTTGGTTTTCATGTGACGTCATTGCATATTGGTATACAGTTAACAAAAGATTTTCTTATCAGCTTCTATTGTTTGACCCTGGTGCAAATCTTGGCCAGGATCCTGAACATGATCCTAGATAGGATCTTGGCCAGGATCCTGTGTAAGATCCTGTTTCAAGATCCTGTTCAAGATCCTACAGGATCCTATAGGATCTTGAAACAGGATCCTGTCCAAGATCCTATAAGGATCCTGTTCAAGATCAATCCTGCTTAGGATCCTATTTCTATTTAGGATTTTAGATAGGAATTAAATCCTATGTAAGATCCTATTCCTAGTCAGGATCTTATTCAGGATCCTACTCAGGATCCTATTCCTAGACAGGATCCTATAGGATCTTGTAGGATCCTGTGTAGGATTTGCACCAGGGGATACACCAACATGCATGGCTGCCATGTCTTTGTGATTCTATTCCCACAGGAACAAATGAAATCCAAGGATCCTTAACACTAGTCCACTTATGGATATGCAACAAGCACACCAAATGGATGCATACTGTACAACCGACATGCACCACACACACACAACTCACCTGCACACTGTGTGTGCAATGTTATTGTGAAAGTACAAAAAGTTTTTTAAGGAAAAACTATGATATCTTTTTCATTATATCTTTGTTGTATCCATCGATTTCCCATCTTCTTCCACACTTTTTTTCTCTTTGCCATCCTTTTTCTTTCATGGCCTTTTTGCTTCAATTTTTGTATCTTTGCAATCTTACAAATAGTTTATTTTTCAACCTCAAAATATTTCTCCCACTCCTACCCCCCCTCCCCCCAAGCTTTTCCCTCCCCATAGTTCACACACTACCTTTCTTGCACTTACTGGTTTGGGCAAACTTTTCCAATGCTAATATCGAGAACAAGATCACAGCTGGATGTTCTGTCACATTCTAAAGAGCAGAACAAATGTTTTCTCAATTAAATCATGCAAATAAAATAGAATATTTAAATAAATGGACTCTAAAACACAGGCCTAATCTAGAGACAAAAGAAGTTGAATGACAATGAGTTTATTTGCACATTTGATAAACTGCTCTTTTGCACAGGGTTAGCCTCTTATTAGATTGTTATTTATAGATACTAGTTAAAGTCTGTGGAATTTAATAGCAATGGGATTGTTTAAGTTGAACATTAATTTTGTGGCATTGACACTGGTATTCACAAGTTATAATAGTTCTATAAATGAATCTGTGGTCAAGGTTTACAGCAGTATTATTAAATATATTCAATGGCATAGTGTCTTCTGCTTATTAATAAGCAATGGACACAAAAAGTGTCATAAAATTGTCACCAAATTACCGTAATTTAATAAACCAAGATTTGATAACCAAGAACTTTTTAGCTTAAGCCTCACCAGTCTTTCAAGAAGAAATTCCAAAGTCCCTGGACTAAGTAATGCAATACTCATTGGACCTGCATTGAAAAAGTTAACCAGAACATTGTCATTTTGGCATAATACATTAGCTTATTCATAATACACAATCACAACCCAAATAATTATTAAAAATCATCAAGATACTTTCTTCTCAGAATGTCTGTTAGGGGTGACAAATGATCCTTCACAAAACTCAGTATCTCACAAACATTGCCACCTCCCCAGTATGGGGCAAGAATGAATATTTTCAAAAATTAGGAATTATCACAGGAATGGAAGCAGATTGTGTACTTAAATAATGACCAGCTGACATGGGTGGACCAACAGTGGCCCAACTGCTGGGCATTAATTGCCATTTGATGGTTAATTGTCGTTAAACATTCGGGTGACAATTTTAATGACTTTTGGAGTCTTGGTGTCAGCTGACTTTTGCCTGACAAACATGCAATTGTCAAAGACTATTGGCATGGTCAAATGTCAGGTAGATGTTAGTGCTAGACCATCTATACTGGAAATCTGATCTGGCATATTATAAGTGTTTCTATCATGGGAACAGTTTCCATAGTGTTGGCAGACTGTTGGTGCATTGTTGAGGTTTAGTCAGCAAAGTGTCAACCAACAGTCAGCTGACATACGTGCCAGTCAGCTGACATACAGGTGCCAGTCAGTTGACTTTGGTCAACAAATGTCAGCTGGTCACAAAGTACATGTTGAAGTTCAATTTGACCGACCAGTTGAATTTTACCATTGGTCAAATCACACTAGTCCAATTTGACCACAGGATGGTCAAATCAAACTAGTTTAATTTGACCACAAGTATCTTGGGGTTAGGTTTAGGGTGAATATCAGGGAAGGCCTTATATTTATAGTACCTTGAGGTTAGGTTTAGGATGAATATCAGGGAAGGCTATAGACCCTTCTAATAAATCCCACAACTCTATAGGCTTTCCGCACTTGACGTCAAATTTATTCTTGCAATTGCATTCACATTATTTGTACAAAATTCCAAAGAACATATTTGACATCAAGTGCGGAAAACAAAGAGTTGTGGGATTTATTAGAAGGGTCTATATATTTATAGTAACTTGGGGTTAGGTTTAGGGTGAATATCAGGGAAGGCTATATATTTATAGTACCTTGAGGTTAGGTTTAGGGTGAATATATACAGGGAAGGCTATATTATTTATAGTACCTTGGGGTTAGGTTTAGGGTGAATATATACAGGGAAGGCTATATATTTATAGTACCTTGGGGTTAGGTTTAGGGTGAATATCAAGCAAACAAGTCCATATTTTACTTTTGTGCACATGCTTGAATTTTAATTACTAATGATGATGTAATATATTTGAATTCATAAATAAAAATCCAATTCGATCCTGGCATCACAATCTTTGATGGTTGAGTGGTTAAGGTCTTACATTATGAAGCAAGAGGTCAGGGGTTCAAATCCTGGTCAGTGAGAAAAAAATTAAAAAAAAAAAAAAAAAGTTAATTAGATAATAGTAAGTCAGATACAAAGAAAGACAGATTAGATAGAGAGAGAGGGGAGTGGGTAAGTTGACAGGGAGTCAAGGGAAGTGAGGGCAAAAAGATTTTTCGTCCCCTCCCTAAAAAAACAAATTGAACTAGTTTGATTTGACCTGTGGTCAAATTCAACTTCAACATATACATTAATCACCCGAATTGAATAATGATGGCCAAATAACAAAGCTGTAGTAATCATATGCAAATAAACATACCAGCCAATTTATCTGCCAGGCATGCCAACACAACAGCCAAGTTGCGGCAAATTGCAGGAGTTAGAGGACTCTCTCTGGTATCAATCTTGGTTTCAAGTCTTAAACAGGTGGTGTCTTTTGTCAAGTTTAATCTAGTCACCATGGAATTAATACCATCCTAAGATATAATAAAATACATAAGCTAATTTAGGAACTTTTCATTTTCTGTCATGAAGTGGAGGGACCATAAAAAAGAGAATCAAAAATGGGAGGGTTGCAGAAAATATTTAGGGTTGTAACGCCCAGGTCAAACGTCGAACTTCACACGAGCCAAACCTAATAACATCAAAGAAGACTGCCTCATTATCCATCGCTTTTAATGAGTTCGGCTCATGTGAAAGTTCGACATTTGACCTGGGCCTAAGAAAGTCATCACTAGTGCTGCATCCCTTTGTCAACAAAGTGGACTACATTTTTGTGGATACCAAAGCCTAAGTGTACCATGTTTTTTTTAATTTCTGGTTTTTACAGAGTAAAATATTTAATAAAGGCATAATTATGCATCTCAGTGATCACTCTTGTTGATGGGGTTTGCCACAAGTAGCCCAATATGCTATTATTTCCCATGATGGCTTTTAAAATGACTCCATTATTCAGGGCTTCTGACAGGATGTGGGAAAAAAAGTGAAATTATGTGGGATTTTTTCCCAGATTATGCAGAGAAAATGGCAAATTATGCGGAATAGGATGTGGGACAATGTCACAGTTGAAAAAATTTCTGAAATTTTTTTTACAGGATTATACACCTTTTTCTTTTAAATTTTGCTTCTTTATTTAACTCCAAACTTTGTTTAACTAAAGTTTTACGCAATTATTTAGTTTTATTTAGTTTTACCTTGATTTTGCTTCTTTATTTGAGACTGGCCTTGTTTATCTCAGGTTTTTAATCCACACGTGTAATCGTGAGCTATTTTAGAAGTCGCTAGATCTCAAATGTTTGCTAGAGAAATATTATTTTATGTGCGAAAATCTTATCTGCGAATACATGTATTTAACCAGAACTCTCATTTGCTATCTATTTCTGCTATTGTTTGACTTCTAGCCAATCAGAGAGTATGTTTTATTTAAGGCTAGTTGCCAGGCTCTTTCACAGTTTTTAACTAAGAACGCCTTGTTCCTTTTCACTACACGATGGCGTATGATTCAATATACAGTTTTAAACGCTGTTTATTGCTTGAAATTTGGTAAGTAAACTATAAAAAATTTGTAATTTCATCAAAATAAGAAAACATTATAATACATTTCTTCTTGATTATTAAGTTTTCTTTAGATTTTTGATGAATTATGCAGGATTTTGCCGGATTATGCTCAAATCATTCGATTATGCGGAAAAAGATGAATTATGTGGGTCCGCACCTGCGCATCCTGTCAGAAGCCCTGATTATTTTAAAATGACCTACCCTGGTTGGTAAAGGGCACTCATCAAGAAGAAATGACAAAACAGCAGTACCAAGAGAGTCTTCAAATGGAATAGCAAAAATACAGGACTTCACAATTGTAAGCCATCCATCCTCTAAAGAAATCAAGACATATTGCTACTGGTATTAGACAACTTATTTGTACATCAAACATTCAAACAAGAGTACATAATATGTATTTCCTGTAATAAAAGATAAAAATGGAAAATAATGTGAGACCACAGTTTTTTAGTGTCAGTAGAAATCCCTTCAACTATGAGGCAGGTCAGTCCTAAGAATTTGATGTTGTGCAATGCTCTGATCTTCTATAAATATACACATGCTGGTCAATTGATACTCACCTTCTTCTGCTAAATAATGCAAGACTACCATGCATTCTGGAGGTTCCACATCACTAGATAATTGGAAAAGAAAAGAAAAAATAAGTTATTTGAAGTTTCTGTTCAAGTGTGTTTCCACATGACTTTTAATCAGCAGGCTTTCAAGTTAGCCGCAAACTTAACAACTTCAAAATAATTTGGCATCATGAAATCATGAAAGTTCAGAAAATATCCTTAAGGAATGGTCTTTAATTAGAAGGGAAGTATCAGTGCAAATGGGAAAATGGTCATTATTTTTCATTTAACCCCTAAAGGGAGGGTCAAAAATCTGTGCATGCATTTGAGGGGGGATCATCTCAAGTTATATAAAAGATTTAATGACCGGTCCATTACGCCACATCCCATCTACTGCTCTTCCTCTGCATACACCAAGTGGCCCTCTTGTACAACCTCCTGTCTAATCTAGTACTGGATGGATATGAGACCAACAAGTTTATAGATAGATACACTCAACTAGATTAACTTTTCATTCCTTCCTCTATATGTGTGAGCATACACATGGTTACACAAGTATCCTAATCCTGCAATTATCTTTTCATAAATGAAATCAAGGAAAATGTAAATTATCTACTTAGCCAAACGAATGGAAAACAACAAATAAAATGGATGCCCAACTCAATAGACCCCTACTTTAGACATAATGTTTTCCCATTTCAGATCAGGTGTCATTCCCTTGGGTTTTATATCTTAAGGAAACACTTGAGAAGACAATGTTACAGTGGTTTTAATATAACTTTCCCCAAGCAGATTCCAAAGTTAGTTTGGAAGTTGCGGGTCCCCTCTGGTGAACTTTCAATTTCATGGCAAAGTTTGTGTTGAATTTGTGAACTTCAATTTGAACTTGGGAGCTTCAATTTGAACTTGGGAACTTTGAAGGAACTGAAATGCACTGTGTAAGAAGCTGTACCCTATGAGGAGGGTCTCCTTAGGATTCTGCTTGCAGCTGAGGGTACTTTGTGTTCAGAAGCACCCCAAGCCTAATCAGTGCCATTAGAATATTAAAAATTCACCCAAACTCGAAATGACAATTTATAACTCACCTATTCCTCTAATTGATACATTTTTGTTTTGAGAGCATTTGTCAAAATATACATTGTTTTTCTTTTGCAGTCTTTTACAAATTTCTCATTGAGATATTGTTTGAGTCTGTCAAGACTGGGAAAAAGTCTGTTTTGGCCGACTAGAACACCCTTCTCACTGTTGTTTTTGATTGAGAATTCGTAAACACATCCTGCAAGGAAATGAAGTAGACATGAAATATTTTGGTTTGAATAGGCTGTGATACAAAACAAAACCGACAATACTGTCCATAGAAATCATGTTCTTACGTCATCAATATATCCATATTGCAAAACTCTCAGGAACTTGTCAAATTGGATTGAATTGCACTCTCATATCTCGGAATTACTTTGAAATACGTTTTACGCTCTGAGAGTTAAGAGATTGTGCCACAGAATAATGTACACAAGTGGCAAAATTATGTAGTATTTTGAGTTTATAAAGCAAACACAAAGGAATTCTAAATGGACTTTGCCAGCAGAAGGAGTAGACTCATTATCAGGTCTTTGAGACCATTTGATGCTCTTAAATTTCTTTATTGAAAAGGTAGCAGTGACTTATTTCTCAATTTTTCTAGCTGGTACATTAATAATGCTTTTGGTCCCAAAGGCAAAGTTTCAGTTTTGTTTTTGCCGCAAATTGATTCACTAAAAATCTATCTTTAAGGACGTTCGCAGGCATTGCTCACGCGCAGCATTTCTGTGCACGTCACATATTGTGTGACAAGCTGAATTGTGAGCTTCAAGTTTTCAAATTAAGCTTTCATCCAAAATATCATTT